>JAODAL010012228.1:0-96302 GCA_025379985.1 Phyllomedusa bahiana
CAAAGAAGGATGACAAGGGTTTTTAATATTTCCAATTTATACCTTATTATTAATAATGATGTTGTTAACATTTCTGATATATACCTTAAAATATTCATCTGTACTTTATATTGTACAATAATTATTCACTCGGGCACCTCTAAGGCTGGGTTCACAAGTTGTGTTTTTGTTGTAGTTGAGATGCATTTAAAAAAAAAAAAAATAAATAAATGTGAATTAATACTTTCAAATGAGAGTTAAATACGCTGTTTCACCATGCTGTTTCACAAACCACAAACGGTTTTAACCCCTTAAAGACCTTGCGTTTTTTTGTTTGTTGTTGAACACTTCGTTTTTTTTCCCTCCTCCCCTTCCCAGAGCCATAACTTTTTTATTTTTTCCACCTACATAAACATATGAGGGCTTTTATTTTGCGGGACAATATGTACTTTCAAATGGTGTTCAGTGTACGGGATAAATCATGTTATATTTTTATAGATCGGACTTTTTTAGACGCAGCGATGCCTAATATGTGTAATTTTTTTATTAGTTTATTGTTTTTATTTGTAAAATGGGGAAAGAGGGGTGATTTGAACTTTTAATACCTTTTTTTTGTACTCTAAAACTTTATTTCTTTTTCTTTTTTTACTTTAACATTGAGTCCCCCTACAGCTCTTCACCACCTGGGGGTGTGATCGTTAATACAGTCTTATGCATTGCATTGACAATGGATTAGACTGTACCAAGATGGCGGTTTCCCCACTTCCTGCCTGCGGCCGGAAGTGCGGCAAATGAGGACATGGCAGCGGTGGGAGCCTTCACACGGCTCCCCGGTGCCATGTCCAGGCATCGGATCCCCGCAGTTATGCTATGGGGACGGCGAACGGTGCGCAGCACCGTTCTTCATTCACTTAGACGCCGCGGCCATCTTTGGCCATCTTTTGGCCATCTTTGGCACCTATAGGATTAAACAGTGCGGGCGGGCGGCCCCATCCGCCTGCGCTGTAACTGGCAGGTGTTAGCTGTCTGGCAGGATTGCTCTGCGATCCCCCTGAATAGCCCCTTAGCGACCCTGGGACGTACTCATACGTTCAGGGTCCTTAAGGGGTTAAATTTATGCATCCTGTCTCTTTCTGGTTTGGACTGTGGGTGGCTCTATAGCAGTGGTTAGCATATCATCTCTGTACTTGCTGCTCTTCTGGAGGACATGTATGAAAACTGTCTTGGTCTTAGACTTTCTTTGTTGCTCATAGCCACAAATCAAAGCTCCCCTATCATTTTTTCCAGAGCACTAAATGAAATGAAAGGGGGCGCTCTGATTGGTTGCTATGGGCAATAAAGAAAGTCTTAGAACTAGACAGTTTTCATACATGTGGCCTTCTGTTTTCAAGCTGCTGGCAGTCCAGTGTGTCCACCTGTGGTGTGGTCACTCCCTTCTCTCAGATAAGACAAAGAGAGAGAAGGGAGGAGCAATTCGGTAATTCAGAGAAATCTGTTGAGTAGATAAAATTTTTCTTATCTCCTAATCAGAGCAAAATATACAAAGCGAGATAGTTGGAAATAATCTTCATTTACCATTACCAGCATATTAAAAGCTAATCTTTATAGTGAGACAACCCCTTTAGTTAAAAAAATCATGTGTTTTTGATGCATTCAAAAAATTCAATTTGTGAACACGGTCTCATATTAATAGATATTAATGGTATTGTTATTATATTCACCATTTCAAATGTATTGGTGCCAGTAGAATATTTTGGCAAATAAGATATCATAGAATAAAACAATTAAAATGATCCAATTTTTAAAGAAAGCACTGAAAATAAAAGTTTTTGTTTAGTCCCTGTGGGATCACAGAGTTCATTCTTGCTCTACAGAAATCCAAAGGGTCTTCACAGTTCGATGAATAATTTCAGAAAACAATAAATCATACTGACAGGATAGAAACTAAAGTGAAAAAATAGAAAATACATGTCTGATAAATCAGATTATGCCAAAGATGAGATATATGACTGGGGGGGGGAGACCCACCACTGTAACAAATAGGATAATAAACAATAAAATGTGACTTCAAATTTAATACACAAGTTCACAAGTAGGGAAACAAAGTAGCCAAAAAAAAACTCTCATAAAAATATTAAAAACTTATCTAGGGTACCCGAAAAAAGTTATGCCCACATAGTCACATACTTTTCTCCAAATATTGGACTTGTCCTGAGTTCTCATAAAACAACTTTTCTTTCTTCAGAATGCCATAAAGCAAAAAAATCTTTAAAAAAATATGTTACTTTCATACGCTAATTAGCAGCCTATCCTTTGGGATGTCCACTCACCTCTCTGCGCATTCAGGTCCTTACAAATTTAAAGACTTATGGCCTTATGTATAAACATTTTTGCTTTTGCATTTTTGCTTGGACTTGCCCCCAGAAAAGCAGGGAAACCACCAGAGGGCCTCTGAGAAAGAGAGGCAGAAAGATGCAGAGTGCAACAGACATGTGCAATCAACTCCACTGGTGAGCCCCTGGCATCCCAGTCCAATACTGCTTTAGACACACATCCAGTAGCGACCTGGTTCTTTTTTGGTGGTGAGCTGCTACCCTGTAACGTGTCAGTCAACCACCTTCATAGCTGACATTCATATCTAACATCAATGGTACATGGTGCTCCACAGTTTCCATGGTGCCATTTGCCCACTTATGATACACTTTCACCACATCAGCAGGTGATGCGCAGTTTCTGAAATACAGCCACTTCTGGCCCAAAAGCCAATAATCATCTTTTTTTGCAACTCGGATAAATTGCCCCTTTTACCCATGACACCAACAAGGGGTATGTGTGTGTACAGACAGCCTATCACACCCCTTATATACCCACCAAGCCAGCTCATGACTTGATTTCTTTTGTGAGATACATGCTGCTGATGTCCGAAGTAGGAAGTTGTTTAATAATGTGACTCAACTGTGTATGCAGTGGGTTGCAAAAGTATTCATAACCCTTAAACTGTTCCTCTTTTTTAAACTGCAATTTTAAATGTATTTTATTGATATTTTATGGGATAGAGCAACATGAAGTTTCAAGCATTTAAGGTGTAAAGAAAATGGTACCTGCTTTTCCAAACGTTTGCAAATTATAAAACTGAAAAGAGTAGCGTGCATATGTATTTAGCCCTTGTACTCTAATACCCTTTAATAAAATCCAGTATGACCCATTGCCTTTTGAAGTCATTAGTAACTAGAATTCATCTGTATGTCCCTTAGTCTCAGCATAACTAGAGCTGTTTTGTGAAAGCCTCAGAGGTTTGTTAGAGAAAAAGCAGTATCATAACAACCAAGGAAAACATAAGACAGCTCAGGGATAAAGTTGTGACAAAGTATATTGCAGGGTTAAGTTTTAAAAAAATAGCCCAAGCTGTGATCATGTCAGCATTGTTTAATCCATCATCCGTAAATAGAAGAAGCATGGTACAACTGCTAACTTATCAAGACATAGCCGTCCACCTAAACTGACAAGCCCAGACATGGAGAGCATTAGTTATAGAGAAGCAGCCAAGAGGCCAATAATCACTCTGGAGTAGCTGCAGAGATCCACAGCTCAGGTGGGAGAATCTGTTCACAGGGCAACTATTAATCTTGTACTCCACAAATCTGACCTTTATGGAAGAGTGGCAAAAAGAAAGCCCTTTTTAAAAGCAAGCCATAAGAAGTCCCGTTTGCAGTTTGTGTCCAGTATGTAGGGAACACAGTAAACATGTGGCACAAGGTGCTCTGGTCATACCGTATAAGAGCAAAATTTAACTTTTAGCCATAAATGCCAGACACTATAGATGAAAGAAAGCCAACATTGCACATCACCCTGAATACACCATCCCCACTGTGAAGCATGGTGGTGGTAGCATCATGCTGTGGGGATACGTTACTTCAGCAGAGACTCAGAAGCTGATCAGAGTTGATGGGAAGATGGTTGGAGCCGAATACAAGATAATCCTGGAGCAAAACCTGTTGGAGGCTGCTAAAGACTGGAGTGAACAGGACAATGACCCTAAACATACAGCCAAAGTTACAATGGAATGGTTTAAATCAAAGCATTTTCATGTGTTTCAATGGCCCAGTCAAAGTCCAGACCCGAATCCCATTGAGAATCTGTGACAAGACTTGAAAATCGTTGCTCACAAATATTCGCACAACCAATCTGACTGAGCTAGCACTACATTGCAAAGAACAATGCAAAAATTCCAGCCTCTAAATGTGCAAAGCTGGTAGAAACATACCCCAAACAAACTTGCAGCTGTCATAGCAGCTAAACGTGGTGACTAAAGGTGGCTAAAGGTATTGACTCAGGGGGGCTAAATATATATGCACTCCACACCTCAGTTTTTTAATTTGCAAAAATTTGGAGAAGTGGGTATCATTTTCTTTATACTTTACAAATACTACTTTGTGTTGCTCTACCACATAAAATATCAATAGAATACATTTAAGTTTGTGGCTGTAAAGTTAAAAAATGAGGAACAGTTTAAGGCTATGAATACTTTAAAACTCACTGTATAGAGAAAAGGATTACTAATTGTGTAGTAAAATAATTGCTTATATGGTTATATACCTGTTTCCAAAATGCACTTTGCCTCATTACAACTTGTAAACAATCTACGTCTCTTCTGCTGTCTTCTGACATATTCTTGAGTTCTAAGACATTTGTTAAATGAGATCATACAAGGTCAAATATATATTTATTTGAAATATATTCTTTAATAGAATTAAATGGTCCACTGGTTTAGTTCTTCAAAGCATTATGCTTTACTTACTGCTCATACATTGATCTGTGTATGTTTTAGCTCTAAGCTAGATGATTTTACCCCATATATTTTGGGATCCAAATTATTTCAATGAAAGCAGTTCTATTTATGGGAAATGAAAGCTGCCAGAAAATGTCACTATCTTCAAGTTAATATTGGCTTAGCTTTCATAATTTTAACTTGCTTTTAGAAAGACATATTTGCCAGGAAATTGTGGAAATGTAACATTGAGCCAAGCCTTAAAAAATGGTGTGATGAAATGAAGAAAAAGCAGAAACACTGGCAGTGATAACAAGATAAGCAATAACACAGGGGTGACTTCATTCTATAAATACAGTGTGCCGATTAACTATTTAATAGCGTTATTTATATTCATTGTAATAGAAAACCTTTCTTCCAATATCCTTGTACGCATACTCCAGAACTATAAAATGGCTGATAATGGTAGAAATGTCTAATTTTTCCTCCTTAGCACAAGCCCTAAATCTCAGATTTGAAATTCTATTTCTGCATACTGCGAAAACACAGGCCTTTTAAACATCTTACCTGAGCAACAAAGTATTGAGGTTCCCATGAATGGGTGAAGGTTTCATCTGCTATTTCGGATTTGAAATAGTAGACGTTTTGCTCATTGCCTGACTTAAAACTGCATCTGTCGACTATGATCACCATCAACCGTTTTAAAATGGCTGTGCAGAGTTAAATGTCAACCACCGGACCATTTTTCCGGGCAGGTGAGGCAAACACTGCCTCCACTGGTGAACGGTGCTCTGGGCAGCTGCTGTTCCCTAGAGGGGCTCTGTCCCTCTGTTTTCCCTTTAGCTGCCGCACTCACAATTGACTGGGGCATCTTAGGGATTAATTAGCCATGACCAGAGCTCACTCATAGATCATGGGGAGGTGAAATATACAGCTAGTTCACAGGCTCTGCATGTGAGCTTGCACAATCTTCTGGACGTGCCGATATGTCCATTTGTGGGAACACCTTCCTGCACAAGATGTATGGATATGTAGGTCAATTTTTCTGCAGAAAATTATTGCAAGATGTGGATAACATTTGTAAAATGTTATCTACTTGCGTATTACTGAAGTCTGTTGTTAATTTCACCTGCACAAATCCACAGGTAAAATCCACAAAAAATCCCTTCCCTTTGTATGCTGCAGACTCTTTCATAAAGCTAATCCCTTCCCAGCTACTTACGGTTTTCCACTCAAGCTTTGTGTAAAAAAAGCAAAATGTCATCGATTTACAATTATCCATCAAACAATTCTGTGCCATATAAACTTCATCACTAATTCCTAATGAGGACAGTGGGACATAGTCATAGGAATGCATGTGGAATTTTACTGATATGAACTTGCCCTTAACACTTTGATGACACATGATGTAACTGTACATTAGGGCGTTATCAGGGGTATTTTGGACGGGTTTAGAAGCTGAGCCTGCTCCATATGTGGTGAGTACCAGCTGTTACTTAACTCTAATCCTTCCTGATTAACCATAGGCGGGATGTAACAGGAGATCAATGAAAAACATAATTGGTATCACCACATTCAAAAAGTCCAGTGTAATACAATTATCCCTTCTGGTGAATGCCTTAAAAAAGGAAACAATGGAATAAAAAGTGATTAAAAAGTTGTGTATACCCTAAATTGATATAAATAAAAACTAAACATTAGTTTACAAACAACAGGTTATCACACAACTCAAATGACAGAAAAATATGAAGATATTATTGGACTCAGAAAATAGGAATGTAAAGCAATTTTTTATTTATTTTTTAAAGTAGTGAAACATAACAAACACTGCAAAAATTTGGTATTACTTTAATCATAGAAAAATCACAGAAAAATGGGACATAATTTACTCAGAAACAACAAAGCCACACTTACTGCTCAATGGCTGGACAATAAACTAAATCCTGTAGTAGCCAACAGAGGCCCCAGTGCTAATGTTGTTTTTGAGTAAATAATGTCCCATTCTTCTGTGATTTTTCTGTACATTGTTAGTGTAGGGACTCGCAAGATACGAGGAACCTTGACGAGGTTTGTGAGCTTAAATAGTGGCCACTGTATCAACTAGTACCTCTTGTTTGATATTTTTTCAGTACTGTATGTCATCTTTTTGCCCAAAATACTGGGGAGCAGAGGGTGTCAGCATTTTGTGTTGGACACCTCAAAAGTGCTGGAAAGCCTGCCCAATCAAAAAGTAGTAGCATCATCGGCTGTAAGCCAGCATGGTGCACCACACATATTTGTATAAATGGCACCCTTTGTATCGCTTATTTATATGCAGTTATTTATATATGCAGCAACCACCCCCCTCATACATAGAAGGCATTTGAGTGGTTGTTTTATCAGTATTTTTTTGCATTTGTGCAGTCTCCCCATGTATTATACTGTGGCTTTTTATAATACTGGTGCAAATTGGTACTTATTTGATGTGCAGTTTTTTTATCAGCTGCTCCCCTAGTGGAGGGTTGTGTGAGCTTTGGCTCGTTAGTTATCTGCAACTGTTTTATCTTTCACAAATACCACTGGGGCCTCTGTTGCCTACTACTGGGTTTAGTTTAAAGCCCAGCCATTGAGCGGTAAGGGTATGTTCATACAGTGTTTTTGGATCCGATTTTGGATCTGTTTTGGATCAGAAAATCGCATCCAAAAGCGCTGCATCAGTTGGATCCAAAACGCATCCAACACACAGGTGCATGTTTGGATGCGCTTTGGCTACAGCGGGATCTCACCCTATAGTTTTAAATAGGGCTCCTGCTGCATCTTTCGGATCAAGAAATGACATATCAATTCTTTGAATGGATCTGAAAGACGGATCTGAAAGACACAAGTAAACGCACATTGGCAATCACTCATCTGAACCCCGATGTGTGTTTTACATTGCAAACAATGTACAACACACTGCTCTGAAAGACAGATCCAAACACGCATCTATAAACGTATGTACACACGGAAAGAACACACCGTGTGAAAATATCCTAAGTGTGACCTTGTTGTTTATTACTTTAATCATACCAAAATGCAGATTAAAATATGTAATTTATGTTATATGAACTCCATGAATCTGAACCTCTCAAAAAATTGTACATTAGAGTTTTTTCAGTTCCACTTCCTAAATAATTGTTTTTTTTTCTACAATACATTAAATGGCACATTAAGTAAAATACAAAAGTTATGGCTTTTAGAAAGTGGAGATGACAAAAACTGAAAAAACTAAATTAGGAAGGTCTGTAAGGGGTTAATGCTGAATCTTTTTAAAAACAAATCATGTAACCCTTCTGGAACATATGGCTAAAGCTAAATTAATAGGTAGAAAAAAAATAATTATGTATGGGAGCCAAGATAATATTTTAATAATATTACACAGAATATCATTGTTTAATAGAAAAAAACCATAGGAAACAAGGAAATTATTTTAAAAAGTTACTGAATAAATAATCTACCAAACAAATATTTTTTTAAATAATTTTTATGCATAGATAACAAAATACACCTATCCTTTTTATTTCTTTTTCTAACTATAATGCACCACATTTGAAAAACATGGTCAGTAAAATATATTACAACCCCTACAATTAATGTGCCTCTAAAATATTCAATTAGAAGTGGTAAAGAAGGCAATTTTTGGCTATAAAGAAAAGAAATCTTTGCCACTGGGATCTTGCCAGAAAACTATTCTTTGACACATTTCAGATCTCATATGTTTTTTGTTAAGCACTGGAAACATGAAATGTGAGAGCACACTTTTAACACTTCACACACTACACAAATCTTGACAGAAACTTTTCACTTACAATTACTCAAACCTCTTATATGTCCAAGTGTACCTGTGTATGTTTAGTGTATCTACTTCTACGGATCTCTCATCCAACTCTCTTTTTGCCCCACAATGCAGTCTGGTTTCCAATCCCTCCACTCTACCAAAACTACCAAAATCACCAATGACCTAGTAATTGCTAAAGCCTCACGCCACTACTCTGTCCTTCTCCTCTCAGAGCTGTCCTATGTTTTCAACACTGTCAACCATCACCTCCTACTTCAAAACCTCTCAACAGTCAGCATCACGGACTTGGCCCTTTCCTGGACTTCCCCATATCTCACTGACCGAATGTTCAGTGTCCCTCACTCTCACACCACTTATTCCCTTCACCCTCAATCTGTTGGTGTCCCCCAAGTGTCAGTTCTGGGCCAAATATTCTCTATCTACCCTCTGACCTTGGTAAATTTCATACCATCTCATGGCTTTCAGTACCACCTGTATGCTGATCACGCCCAACTTTACATCTCTGGCCCAGATGTTAACTCTGTTCTCCCAGATCCCGGACTGTCTATGGTCCATATCCTCCTAAAACTAAATATGGAAAAAACCAAACTCATCCTTCTACCATCCCCCCTTACCCCTTCCCTCCTCCCAATCTATCTATCACAGTCAATTGCCACGTTCTCCTGTCCCACATCTCTGCTGCCCTGGGATAACGTTTAATGACTTTTACCTCTGCCTGCCACCTCTACCTGCTAGTTCATGCTCTTGTCATCTCCTGCCTAGACTGCTGCAACATCCTTCTCTGTGGCCTCCCATCTAGCACTATTGCTCTCCTGCAATCCATCCTCAATTATGCTGTCCATCTAATTCACCTCTCTCCTCGCTCCTCCTTTGCCTCTCCTTTCTGCCAGTTCCTTCACTGGCTTCCCATTGCCCAGAGAATTAATTTCAAGTAACTAACCATGACCTACAAGGCTCTCCATAACCTCTCTCCCCCTCATACATCTCTGCCTTAATCTCAAGATATCTCCCCTCAGGCAATCTCTGTTCCTTACAGGACCTTCATCTCTGCTCTCATCTTGTCAGCTCCTCACACAACTATCTCCAAGACTATCCCCATACTCTGGAACTCATTACCCCAACGTATCAGACTCTCATCTGCTTTCACTAGCTTCAAAAGCAACCCGAAAACCCATTTCTTAAGGATAACCTATGACCCACAATAACCCTGCTGCCCCTACACCCGCCCACACACAAACATGTCTGCCCCTCACCTTCTATCTCTTTCTTCCTTCCTTGTAGATTATAAGCCTTCACAGACAGGGTCCTCTGTCCCTCTATATAAGTTGCTAGTCATTTATCATTGTCACTGTACTTTGTTTGGACCTATGTTATGTATGTAAACCCCTTTAAATGTACAGCGCCCTGGAACTAATGGTGCTTTAAGATAAATAATAATAATATCAATTATTATGTCCTAAGAACAGGGATGGTTGCACAGTCTTGGAGTTTCTCAGTGGATCATGGGCGTCTTTATCTATACAAGAACCCTCCCTCCCCCCTCCTCTTTCCTCCTTCCTTGTAGATTGTAAGCCTTCCCGGGCAGGGTCCTCTCTACCTCTGTACCAATTGTTAGTTATTTGTTGTTGCCATTATGCCTTGTTTGACATATGTATGTAAACCACCCTAGAATGTACAGCGCCCTGGAATTAATGGCGCTTTAAAGTAAATAATAATTATAATTAATATATTTTATAAAATCCCCAGTTCTCCCCCATCTCATGCTCCTACTGGCTCAGATTAGTGGATTTTGATTCAAAGAAGGACATCAAGTTGTGCTCACAAAGAGTGCCTCTCTGTTGGAGTGGGGTTGTTTTTTTTAAGGGCCAGTAGTAACATTACGTGCAATTGCAGGAGAAATTTATGGCTGGCTGCAACTTTCTCTGGTATAAATTAATCTTGTAGTTTCTGATGTTTAACACATGGTGATCAGCTGATTTCAGTCAGGCTTCAATTTAAAAAGGGCTTCCCTTGTCAATCAATCCATTTAATCACTTCCCACCATGCACTGTAGTATGTTGCAGTGATCACGTAGGCGCAGTGAATAGTTTTGGGTGCGAACTTTTTTCACCGGTTTTACTTTTTCAGATTGACCATAGTTCTACAGAAAAAAACTGAGAAAATAACACAAGATATCATAGGGAAACATCCATGATCAAAAAATAGATGGATTAATAACAGTGTTGTGCTCACCGTATGGTGTCATAGTCATGGAAAAATCACAGGTATATGTATTAATTAAAATAACTTAGTTGGAAGCAGCAGTCTTCTCTTCACCTAGTTTTTCTGTAGCTAAGGCACAGCCCCGAGGACATCAAAGTTAGATAAAGAAGGCTGTACATTACTTCAGGGTCCACTCTACCAAACTTTTTTAGTTCATTAAATAGCAAAATGGTAGCCACAAATATTTGACTTGAAGATGCAAATGTCTTTATTTATGCTCTTTTATGCCATAGTTCTACAGAGAAATTTATTATTATTATTTATTTAAGAGCGCCACTGATTCCAGGGCGCTGTACATTCAAGGGAAGTTACATATATACAAATGTCAAACAAATACAGTGGTGGCGATAAATGACTAGCAACTGATACAGAGAGGATAGAGGTCCCTGCCCGCAAAGGCTTACAATCTACAAGGAAGGAGGGGAGAGACAGAAGGTGAGGGGCAGACATGTTTGTGGGGCGGTGGACTGGTGGTGGGGTTATTGTAGGCTATAAGCAATCATAAAGAGATGGGTTTTCAAGTTGCTTTTGAAGCTGGTGAAAGTTGGGGAGAGTCTGATGTTTTGGGGTAATGAGTTCCAGAGAATGGGGGATGCACGAGAGAAGTCTTTGAGACGGTTATGTGAAGAGCTGATAAGAGGAATGCAGAGAAGAAGGTCCTGTGAGGAGCGGAGATTGCGAAAGGGGAGGTATCTGGAGATTAGAGCAGAGATGTATGGAGGAGAGAGGCTATGGAGAGCTTTGTAGGTCATGGTTAGTAACTTGAAATGGATTCACTGGGCAATGGGTAGTCAGTGAAGGGATTGAGAGAGGGGAGAGGCAGAGGAGTAGCAAGGAGAGAGATGAATGAGATGGGCAGCAGAGTTGAGGGTGGTTTGAAGGGGAGCAAGAGTGCTGGATCGGAGGCCACAGAGAACAGTGTTGCAGTAGTCTAGGTGGGAGATGACAAGGGCATGGACTAATATTTTTGTAGTGTCAAAGTTGAGGAATGGGCGGATGCTCATGATATTTTTCAGGTGAAGGCAGCAGGCAGAGGTAAGTGCTTGGATGTGTTGTTTGAAAAACAGAGAGGAGTCAAAGGTTATCCCAAGGCAGTAGACTTGCGAGACCGGTGAGAGTATAGAGCCATTTACAGCGATAGAGAGATCAAGTGGAGGGATGGAGTGGGATGGTGGAAAGATGATGAATTCGGTTTTCTCCACATTTAGTTTTAGGAGGTGGGAGGAGAAGAAGAAAGATATAGACAATAGACAGTCTGGGATCTGGGAGAGAAGAGAGTTAATATCAGGACCGGAGATGTAAAGTTGGGTGTCGTCCGCATACAGGTGGTATTGAAAGCCGTGTAAAGCTATGAGTTGACCCAGACCAAGAGTGAATAGCTCCACCTCCTCTATAAGCTCATCATCACCTGTGCAACATAATTGGAGGGTGTATCTGAGCTTTCACAGCAGTTGGGGGCCTACCAATGTCCCTATTATGGCCCTATTAGATCTAAAGATCACATGATAAATTCCCATTAAAAAAGTTTAGTAATAATATATAGAAAAAATTGTAATGCAAAATTTTTAATTAGGGATAAAATGAAAAATATAAGACTATAGTTAATTAGTATCGCTACAACAACCAATGTCGAATCCTCCGGTGGACCCCTGGTTCGACACAGCAGGGCCCACCAGTAGTGTGGAGTGCACCTGTTCAAACACTCTTTTTGGCTCAAAGTACTATAACCATGGAATGAAAAGTATGTGTCAAGTAGTAGAGAGGAAAAACAAATCAAATAAATGGGAAGCAAAAAAAGGAAAAATATAAATACTAGTATAAAAAGTGTATATTTGATGCAAAGTCCCCAAAATGTAAATATGTATATTAACAATAATGATAGCCAGTAGAGCAAAAAGGCAATCCTACCACAACTGACATGTACGCCCTAATTTACATTTCGGCCACACATTCCTCTAGACGAAGCATTGGTGAAGCATATATTGGGGCAAACGTGTCAGGTGTGGTAGGATTGCCTTTTTGCACTCCTGCCTATTATTATTGTTAATACATATATTTGCACTTTAGGGACTTTAATTGTTACTTTACATTAAATTACATATACTTTTAACACTTGTATTTATATTTTTCTTTCTTTCTTTGTTGCCTATTTATTTGATTTGTTTCTCCTTCCCACTACATAATACACACTCGTTCATTTCATGTTTATGGCCAAAAGGTCTATTACTTTTTTGTTTATGTTTTGTTATTCTATTTTTGAGGTGTATGTATACTTTAGGTGTTATATGTGTATCTTGTACACATATCCGCATAGTCATTTTGTATGTAGGCCAGTTTATTTTGGTGTATCAATTGTGGCATTTAAGTGGCTTAGAGACCTTTAGGTCTGCTATGTTTGTTGATGCAGGATATTATATTAAGTGTAGTGTATTATGTAAGTTATCAAACAATCTCATGTCCAAGTTGAAGAGTAATTAATAGTATAAAGTTTAAGAAAGTCTTAAGAAAAATATTCCAAACAAAAAAAAAAGGTGCATATTTTTTGAATAACTGTATGTTTATTAAAAGATATTCAAATATACATGAACACAATATACATTTCCTCAGACAGATACACAAATGGCAATAGTGTACATCTGCATTGCACATAGTAAAAAATCCTCAAAACAATAGTACACTTTCACTATTCCTGAGAGGTGCATATTTTTATGGCAAAGTAACACACATGATCAGGACATATTTTACCCTCTGGAAGTAAACAGCAAGTGTTCTTGTGAATGACTCCAGACATAGACCTTGCAAGGAAACAATGCATAAAGTGTAATTAAACATAATACCTCTTTACTTGTCATGTGACATAGAACAGTTATGTATTGAAAAACTGCTGTTGTATACTAATGTGGATGTATAAAGTGACCATTTTATTAGTCTGTTTTCTTTTAGCTACACCATAAATAAATGCCTCTTGTGATTATGTATTATGATCCCTGGGGAAGTAAAGCATAACTCATACACTTAGTATAAAGCCTGTAAAACACTTCTATGCAATAAAAAGATTCATTTGATTCTTGAGTCATCAGCAGTCATGTCAAAGCTATTCTGAACTTCAAAGAGAACAAGTACTATGCAGGAAAGACATCTCATTCAGGACCAGATTTCTGTAGTGGGGCCATAGGAAACATTGAACAGTTTACTTGTATGTAATAGGTCTTTGTACTTGTAATATCAACTGTAAAATGTGCAGATTTTTTTTTTCTAATTGGACTTTTTTATTGCTTCAACTATGCCATAAATTATGACATATGAATTGAATCTTTGTATGAAGTGCTTTTGCTGTGATAAGCTCATTTCCAAGGGGAATAACCACGTCGCAGATAACTACATATTATTTGACCACAATAGCAGTGAAATGCTGAAAGTATAATATTATGTATTTTATGATGATATGAAAACACTGTCAACATGTACTGATAAAAATATATTTTTATGTATTATTGATACTGTAACACTATAGCATTGTTGTTCCACACATGGGAGAGAACATGGGCATCACTAGATTTCATAGGGCCCCATAGTAAAATGAGATGGGACCCATCCCCTAATGGCAGGAAACATAAACAGCAGTATAAGTAGTAATAATTAATGTTTGGTTCAAAGTGCAATATACTGTAGCAGAAAATCCACATAGTAGTGCTAGATAGCAGGAATTCACCAACTTGTTATTCCCTACTAAAAGGTATTATGGTCTTGCACCTGAGTGAGGCCCCTCAACCTCTGGGCCCTATAGCAGCTTTTATGGCTGATACAGCTTTAGTTACGCTTATGTGTGTAACTTTTAAGCCAAGTAAAGTTCATGAGGATGACCAGTAAATAGCCCTTATCAATTATTTGTGGTATAACTGAACATTAAAGGCCTGACTTATAACTAGAATTTATAATGCTCCATAAAAAAAATAAGATCTACTACCTAATGATAGTACGCTGACACAGCAGCATACATTGGGGAAAATAAGTATTTGATACACTGGTGGTTTTGCGAAGAATGGAGAGGTCTGTAATTTTTAGCATAAGTACACTTCAACTATGCAAGGCAGAATCTTTGAAAAAAATCCAGAAAATCACATTCTATGATTTTTTAAATAATTATTTGCATTTTATTGCATGAAATAACAGAAATTTGGTACAGAAACCTTTGTTTGCAGTTACAGAGGTCAGGAGTTTCCTGTAGCTCTTGACTAAGTTTGCACACACTGCAGCAGGGATTTTGGCCCACTCCTCCATAGAGATCTACTCCAGATCTTTCAGGTTTTGGGGCAGTCGCTGAGCTACATTGAGTTTCTGCTCCCTGCAGAGATTTTCGATTATGTTCAGGTCTGGAGACTGGCTAGACCACTCCAGAACCCTGAAATGCCTCTTACTGAACCACTCCCTAGTTTCCCTGGCTGTGTGCTTTGGATCATTGTCCTGCTGGAAGACCCAGTCACGACCCATCTTCAGTGCTCTATCTGAGGGAAGGAGGTTGTTGGCCAAAATATCCCTATACATGGCCCCATCGATTCTCCCTTCAATACGATGCAGTGATCCTGTCCCCTTTGCAGAAAAGCCCCTCCCCTCCCCCAAAGTATAATGTTTCCATCCCAATGCTTCATGGTTGGGACAGTGTTCTTGAGGTTGTACTCATCCCTCTTCTTCCTCCAAACATGGCAAGTGGAGTTGGTACCAAAAACTTCTATTTTGGTCTCATCTGACAACATGACCTTCTCCCATACCTCCTCTGGATTATCCAGATGGTCATTGGCAAATTTCACACAGATCTAGACATGTACTGGCATGAGCAGGGGGACCTTGCGTGTTCTGCAGGATTTTAATCCATGACGGCGTGATGTGTTACTAACATTAATCCTTGAGACTGTGGTTCCAGCTCTAGTCAGGTCATTTACCAGGTCCTCCTGTGTAGTTCTGGGCTGATTCCTGACCTTTCTCAGAATCACGAGGCAAGATCTAGCATGGAGCCCCAGACCGAGCAAGATTGACAGTTATATTGTGTTGCTTCCATTTTCTAATAATTGTGCCAACAGTTGTTACCTTCTCACCAAGCGGATTGCACAGGTCTTTAAAAGTATTATCTGGGAGTTTAAAGATTTCATAGAACACTATAAACAGCATTTATATGGAAAAGAAAAGATATTCCATTACCTTCATGTGCTTCTTTTCTTTTGCCTCCTTATCCATCTATCATAATATCCACTTTTTGGAGTGAAACTTCCTGCTTGTGGGAGTGTCAGTATTTCTCCAGCATCTCTTTCCAATAAGTCTCAGACTGCATTGCAATTTAGGACTTCCCCCCACAGTTATCATTGCTAGACATGACAGTTCTGTACTTGCTGTCATGATGATAGTTAGGATAGTTAGCATATCGGGTCGCAGGCGCGCCCGTGTTCCTACATACTTCCCCTGCATACTTACCCAGCTGCGCTCCAGCTGCAGTCTCTGTCTCTCGGCATGCGCGGTCCCGCTCCCTAGGATGCGCGCGCGCTGGCAGTGTTATATTTAAAGGGCCAGCGCACCGGTAATCGCTATTGCCGGCCGCTGCCGCTATTTAAGCCTGCCTCTTCCTGGTACCCCCGCCAGATCTTTAGTGCCTCACTGCCTACTTAGAAAGCATTCTAGTGTCTTGTCCTGAATCTCCGTGTACCGTATCTTCTGCCTCCGTCCCTCGACCACGAACCATTGCCGCCTGCCCTGACCTTATCGCCTGTCCCCGACTACGAGCCTGCCTTACGATTCTGTACCACGCTACACCTCGGCTGCCGCCGCAAGCAAGTCACGTCAGGGGTAGCGACCTGGTAGACTCCCGCCGCAGCAAGTCCATCCCGCTTTGCGGCTGGCTCTGTTGAATACCGGGACCCACTTAGATTTCGCTCCCTGGCGTGGCTTATACCATCGCTTGCGGTGGTCCAGAGGAACCACTACCGCTGACCGTGACAGTAAGATCCGGCCATGGATCCCGCCAAGGTGCCTCTGCCGAGCGTCGCTGATCTTACCACCATATATGCTCAACAATCCCAGCAGATCACGCAACAGGCGCAGCAACTCGGTCATCTTTCCGCCATGATGCAGCAGTTCCTTTCCGCCCAGCAGTGGCAACCGACTCCTGTGGCTCCCACTGTGTCTCCGGCTTCCGCAACATCTGCTGGTCCTAGGCTTCGTTTATCCATGCCGTCTAAATTCGATGGGGACTCCAAGGCCTGCAGGGGCTTTATCACCCAATACTCTCTGCATATCGAACTGATGGGGAGTCAGTTTGCTACCGAAAGGTCTAAGTTGGCGTTTGTGGTGAGCCTTCTCCCCGGGAAAGCCCTGGTCGGGGCTACCCCCCCTCTGGGACAGGGACGACCCGGTCACGTCCAACCTGGACACGTTCCTAACCAACTTCCGCTGTTTGTTTGAGGAACCAGCCCGAGCTTCGTCTGCCAAAACTGCCTTGCTGAATTTGCGTCAAGGACTCTTCCGTAGACGCCGATGCGGAGCAATTCCGCACTCTGGCCTCTGAACTGTCGTGGAATGACGCGGCTTTAGCCACCACCTTCAAGAAGGGTCTCTCCAGTCAGATCAAGGATGCTCTGTCGGCCCGTGATCTCCCTTCGTCTCTAAATGACCTTATCTCCCTGACCACTCGGATCGACATCCGTTTCTCGGAACAGCTGGAAGAGCTCCACCAGGAGCGAGAACCGGCCAGAACACGTCGCCTCCCTCATCTAGCTCCGGTATTTCAAAGGCTGCCGCAGCTGCCCACCCTGTCAGCGGCCGAGGAGACCATGCAAGTGGATAGAGCCCACCTATCCTCGCAGGAGCTATCCCAAAGATGTGAGGAGAACCTGTGCCTTTACTGTGCCTGCCCAGAGCACTTCCGCAGAGGCTGCCCGCTCCGTCCTCAGCGTCCGGGAAACGCACGCACCTAGGCTACGTGGGAGAGGCTTCCCTAGGTGTGAACAATCCCTCTCCTCGCTTGAGCATGCCTGTACTGGTCAGATCTGGACCTGGAATCGGTTTTCAAGCTTTGGCCTTTCTGGCCCAGCTGAAAAGAATGTCAAGGCGGATGCTCTCTCCCGTTCTTCGGACGTGATAGGGGATAAACCTGCAACATGGCACATCATCCCTCCTGAACGGCTAATCTTCGCTGCACCGGTAGATTTTCGACAAATCCCTTCGGTCAAGACTTATGTATGTCCGGCTCTTCGGAGGAGGTTACTTAATTGGGGACATTGCTCTCGAGTGGCTGGACATCCAGGGGTACAAAAGTCTTGCTCCCTGATCTCTTGCTTCTATTGGTGGCCTGACCTCGCTAAAGATGTTCGTGCATTCGTGGCATCTTGCTCTTCCTGTGCCCAGAACAAGTCTCCTCGTCACAAGCCGGCGGGTTTGCTTCACCATCCCAAATTCCCCCAACTGCCCTTGGACTCATGGGTATGGATTTTTATCACGGTTTCCCTCTTCCCCCGGTAATCCCATGGTGTGGGATCCCCGTCGGTTCTTAAAGATGGTCATTTCGTTCCCTGCCGGGTCCCCTTCTGCCCTCGTCTTCCCAGCCTGTTCTTCCAGACATTTTCCCTTGCATGGTTTTCCTCTGCATATTGCTCGCCCCGTGGATTCCAATTCTGCCCAAAGTTCTGGGTCCTCTGTGCCAGCTACGGGTTTAATTTGGATTTCTCTCGGAAACCATCCACAGCCCAATGGACAAGTGGAGGGGTTAATAGGTTGGGCAACTACCTACGCCTTTGTTTGGGCCCGCGACGACTGGGCTAACCTTTTCCCTGGGCAGAATTCTCTATAATTCTTTAGACTCGGATCTGGGGTCCGCCCTTTTCATTGTCTGGACAATTTCTGCACCCCCCCCTGCCAATCTCGGTGCCTTGAAGGCCCGGCTGTGGGGATTGGTCCGACCTAAGGGCCATTGGGGTCAGACATGGCCCCAAATTTGCCGATGAAGAGGAAGCGAAAAACGGAGAAGCCCTTTCCCCCAGTTCTCTCCCGGAGATAAGGTTTTGGTTTTTACTAAGACATCCCCCTTTAAAGATCCCAGTTTTTAAACTGGGGCCCCCGGTTCCGGGGACCATTCGGGGTTCTAAAGGATAAACCCAGTGGCTCAACTTCGACTTCCCCCTACGATGCATGTCCCGAACTTTTTCCCATCTAAACCCCGGTGGTCTTGAATCGCTTCCCCCGAAGGCTGCTCCTCCGATCTGTAGCAATGCCCAAAAATTTACCTAAAAGGGAAGACGTTAGAGGGGGCGTATTTCTCATCGATGGAAGGGGGTTTGGGGGAAGAGAGGTCTAGGAGCCGAGGACAATATTTGGACCATAAGGTAATCCAGAAATTCCTTCAGGCCAGAAAGAGGGGGAGGCCAAAGGGGTGGGGGGGGTACGGTGGTCGATCGCGCCGCGACCCACACGTCGGGTCGCAGGCGCGCCCGTTTTCCTACCTGTTCCCATACATACTTACCCAGCCGCGCTCCGGCTGCAGTCTCCCTAGGACGTGCGCGCCGACACTTTTAAAATTTTAAAAGGGGCCCAAGCGCTTTGGAAATTTTGCTATTCCCAAACCCGTGCCGCTATTTAAGCCTGCCTTTTCCGGGTTTCCCCCCGGAGGTTTTAGTGCCCTCACCGTCTACTGAAAAAAGGCTTTTCTGTGTCTTGTTTGATTCTCCGTGACTTTATTTTATGCCTCCTTTTCCCTGGGACCACAAAACCATTCCCGCTCCCCTGACCTTACCCCTGCCCCCGACTAAAACCCTGCCTTAGTTTCTGAAAACCAAGCTCACCTCGGCTCCCGCCAAGGGAAGTCAGGTAAGGGGTAGTGCCCGGGTTGGGATCCCCCCGCGGGAAAGGTCAAATCCCGTTTTTGCGGCGGGCTCTGGTGAATAGGCCCTTTACTTAGTTCCGTCCCTGGCGTGGTTTTATACCATCGCTTGCGGGGGGTCCAGAGGATCCACAAACCGGGTGCCCGTGCCCAATGAGTACTGTGTAAACTGTACAGAGCTGCAGTCAAAATTTTTTTTGACGCAGTTCCACAACCCCCCCCACTCTGAACTACTTTTCCTCTGCCCCCCATTACAAGTTTTCCCAGCAGGACTAAAAAGATACTTTAAACATTTCCCCCTCCTCTGAAATTTTACTTGATGTAATTACTTCTTTTCATTTTCCCAAAATACAGGTGAAAAGAGAAAATGCATTTCAGACCCTTTTTGGGCTCGTCACCCCCACTACAGTGGGGTTTTTCCTGAGTTGAGGGGGGCTTAAGCGCAAAACCCACTGGTGATGGCAAAACTTTTCATTGGGGCCCCAAAGGGTTTAAACGAAGTCACATGTTTGTAGGGGGAAAAAGGGGAGGACAAGGCTTTTTGAAATAGAGGCCCGGGTAGATCTTTTTTAAATTTCGTGTGATTACATTTTTGGGAATATAATACAGTTGTGAGGCCTAGAATTATTAAAAAGATAGTTCCAGAGAACCCCTTTAAAGTTTTTTAATTATTATACTGTACAAGTAGTAAGATTCTTAGGCTCCAAAAAGTTAAAAATTCTGTACTGATGGACAACTCTTTTTCACTTTAGAAACAGGAGATATTATGTCTTAAAAGAAAATTCTTTACAAAAACTTTTGCAAAATCACATAGGGAACTTTTTCCAATTACTGAAGATCCAGAGATTTTTACCCCCATACAATTGACAATCCCCTCATAGAGATTGCTTTACGTTCCATCAAATCAGAACTAGATAGCTCTTTTTTTAATTTTTTAATTTTTTCTTCAAAATTTTGATCTTTTAAATTCAAAGGGAAAAAAATTTTGAATTAGCAAAATTTCCAAAAAAAAAACAAAAAAAACAAAGGGTTGGGAAAGATAAAGGGTGATAATGAATATAAAATTTTTTGAAGACATTTAAAAAAGATGGTGACAAAGTTAATATATGTTAAAGGGCACAAGATTTGTTCTTTGTGTATTTGTAATAAATAGGTAACTGGATGTTAGTCACCTCTATGATGGAGATATGGACATTTCCTTTTTTTCCCGCAATTTGGTTCCATTTTCTACGTTTGGGCCCCGCTGTTTAAACCCCCGGGTTTTGCCAGGGCTTGGGAGTGGGGATCCCATTTTATATCAAAATTTCCCCTGAGGATATCAGGCCTAGTGGGGGGGGATCATTTTTCATGAATTTCCCGTTAAGTGTTTAATTTTATCCCGATTTATTCTTGAAATGTTCTATTGTTTTGATTTGATTTAAAATTTATCCCAATCCTCATCAAGCCATATTTCTTTAAAAATTGCCGCGGCTTTGCCCTTTGGATTGTTTGTTGGGTAAGTCCCTTTTAATTTTACTTTTGTTTGATTGTCTTCTGCCCTGTCAATTCGACTGCTGTTGAAATGATCTTGCACTGTTTTTTTTGTCCCCACTTTTTCAGCGCTTGTCTCAATCCAAAAACTATGTTGGGGATGATGACTTTAAAGACCACACCACATTATGGGTGTGGGGAGGTAAAATCCAGGGTACCCTTTAGCTCCGATCCCGTCTACCCAGAATGAGTGATTTTTACCTTAAGAAATCCATTTTGGTACATGACGTTTTAATGTCAATTACTGTTTAAAATTTCCACAACAAACTTTTTATTCAATTATTTGCAAATGTTTTGGCAATTTGCTCATTGAGTCGTGTGTGGCCAAACCACTATAATATTAGAATGCTTAAAACATTCTCGTGGGAGGGATTCCAGTTCATTCAGCTAATCACACATGATCCCTTTAGAAGGCTGTCAAATTCCATATTTCAGTGACATAAATTGTATGCAGTACAATTTACCAGAAACTAATGATAACTTCAAGCAAGTCATTTTTTTGCCATCAAATTAAAATTTTTTTTGGTGTTTATTTTTGGCTGCAATAAATATGAAAATAAAAAAAAAAATAAATACTTGGTAAAGGGTATTGCTTAAAAATAACTACTATTTAGATTAAAGGCCAGGTGTTTCAGGAAAAGTGCACAAAGATCGTCAGGGAAAATCTCCTGCTGCAATCCTCTAATAGAAATATATATAAAAAAGCGCGATCGTCTTTTTTATATATATATTGCTTAAAAATGTTACATTAATTACATTCATGTATACAAATAAGTGTGATGACTGTCAGAAGCTGAAATCCTTTATAGCACAAAGAAAGAAGAAATTTTCTACAAAACGCTTTGGGCTATGTCTACACAGCAGAGGTTTTTGGTTGAATTTTCGACTGTAACCTGTGCCCCATAGACAATAAGTAATAAGCAATAAGAAATCCGGTTTGTAGTCTACAGCATGGATTTTTTCAGATCGTTTTTAAATCAGCCGGATTCCGGCGGATTTTAAAACGCGTCACATATTCTGTTGGATTGCCATTGGATTCCCGTACTTTCAATGTATGGGGCCGACGCCAGTTCTGCAAACCGACCATGGTTTTTAGAGCAAATCTGTGCCAAAAACCACTCTCCAGCAATGTTAAAATGCCGTCGGATTTTGGACAGCATTTTAACATATGCTGTGCAGACATAGCCTTAGACTGTTTAACTCAAAGCTGACAATAACCGGGATGTCAACTTAAAACATCAGAAGGGTACATCCACATGGCGAGAAAAAATTACTTGAGTACGCTGTTAAAAACGTTGTCCGATGCGTTTTCAACAAGCTTTTCACATAGTATTGCATGTGGATTTCAGGTCTTTTTTTACTTGTGGTTTACAGTTAGAGACAAATACCATTCATTTCTATGTGTGTTTGGATGCAGATCTGCATTAAAAACCACATGTGCATGTTTTGGGCAAGTTTTACATGAGGTTCTAAGCCATCCCCATAGCAAACTTCCAAGTGTTTTCTGCATGGAATACGACCAAAGAATAAACATGTTCACATTTTTTTTTACGGAGAAAAACAGACTGCCAAAATTACACGTTGTACAACGCGTATTTTGTATTATATACAGTCCAACACACTGGTTTTAAAGTGATTACCAATCCCGCTTTGTAGACAATCTTGCCGTATTTTTCTTGGAAGGTGCTCAGAACTGGGACTTCTCAGCCTTTTGAAACTTAAAAAGCTTTTAAAAGGGAAATGATTTTGGCTTTCCCATCCGCAAAAAAAGGGGGAAAAACCCTTTATTAAAGAATAGCAAAATCCATAAAAAATAGGTACACGCTTGCTGTGTACATTCTATTGAGGCTGGTTTTAGACGAGTATTTCAAGTCTGAAGCCGGGCTATTTTTAAAAAAATTTTATTGTGGGAAAAAAAAAATCCCTAAAAAACAAAATATGGTTCATGCGGCAAAGGACAAATTCTGCTTGGTTTTGACTGCAGCAGAAACGTCTGTCACATCCGGATCCTGGACATTTTTTGACACAAAAAAAATGGCCAGTTTTTGTCGGTTTGCATTTTTTTAATGGTTTTTGTCACTGTTTTGGGTCCAGATTGTGCAGTTCTTGGACATTTTTTTATTTGTGTACACACACATATATCTACAGTTATAAAATTTTTATATATCTATATATATATATATATATTTATGTGTGTGTGGGGTGGGGTGTGTGTGTGTGTCCCCCAACCGGGCTTAGGTAAAAAAGGGGTTTTCCAGAATTAATTATTTTTCCCAAATGCCAAGAATAAAAGAGAATTTTTAAAAGGGCTCTTTATCACTTTCTGAAAAAGTCAAAAGTAAAAATTTACTAGAATTTTTGGTAGCATTCCCCTTTAAAACTGTAGGGGATTTGGGGCAAATGTTTTAGATATCCTTACAAGCTTTCAAAATTGTTGGTAAAAATTTTGCCCCCATTCCCCGGGACAGAACGGGTGTAATGAGCAATTTTTGTAGGTCATTTTGCTCCCCCTGCTTTTTCAGTTTTGCCCTTTTAAAGTTTTAAAATGGATTGAGATCAGGGCTTTGTGAGGGCCCACCCCAAAACTTTGATTTGGTTATTTCCTTTGGGCCACTGGGGGTTGGACCAGTTTGGCAGTATGCTTTGATTTCATTGTCCTTTTGGGGAAGACCCATTTCCCGCTCAAGTCTTAAGGGGTTCCTGGTTAAATGTCTTGAGATGTTTTTTCCCAGTATTGCCACAGTAATATCACTTTCTTTTTTCCCATCATGATGCCTTTATTTTGTGAATTTTGGGCACCAGCCCCTCCTGCAGCAAAAAAACCCCCCAAAAACATGTGCTGCCCCCCCCGTGTTTATAGTTGGTGGTTTTCTTAGGTTTCAAGTTCCCCCTTTTTCCTCCAAATGAAAACGTGGCGTTTTAGGGTTTTCAAACAGTTACATTTTATTTTGTCAGCCCCACAGGCCCATGTCTAAAAAATATGTAGGTTTTTGTTCCTGTGTGTGTGTATTTTTTATATATATATATTTTATTTTATATATATTTATATATAAAATTATATATATAGGGGAGGGGAGAGAGGAGAGAGAGAAAAAAAGAAAAGACCCCCCGGGGGCCCCCAAATAGTAAAAGGGACCTTACACATAAAGGGTAAAAAAAGAGATAGGAAGACTTTGGCTTCCCTTTTGGGGTTGTGAAGAGCCCCCAAGGGGGAAAACACTTGAAAAGCTTGTGGGGGCAAATTGGGGGTTTTTCCCCCAATTGCCCTAATAAAGGCTGCCGAGATCGCGATCCTTTGCACGGACTCAAATGCTAGCTTGCACTCGGTGAGATATAGAAGATGCTCGCCCCAGATGGGGAGAAGCGTTGATCCGGCGCACTCCTTAACAAAGGACTTCCTCGTGGGTAAAAATTTTTTTCTTTATTTTTAAAATTTTACACGGGGCCCTTACCATTTTTTCAAAATAAACAAAATAAAAAAAAACACTAAACTTTACGCGTTTCGCCCCGGTACACCCCCGCTTCTTTAGAAGCATATCACAAAGTATCGGGCTCCGTTTATATAAGTAACGCTTAACCATCTTTTAAAGAAAATTGGTCTACTTCGTTTCCACCCCTCCAATTTATAAAATTACAATGCCCTCATTTTTAAAAAGGGAAAAGTGTATTTATTTGTTCAGGACTTCTGTCAATCAGATAAAAATGAAACCCCTTTGGGATAAAAAAATGAATGAAACTACTATAATGTGTAATTTATTGTTTTTTCCTCTTTAATCAACACAAGGGTGTGCCTGTTATTCATAAAACTTGAAGGGGGCCCTTTTAAAAGAAAAAAGGGGGTAGTAGGTGTTTCTGGGGAAAAACGCTTTGTTCAAGAGAAAATTTTCCAAAATTTCTGGGTTTGATAGCTATTTGGCTCAATTTTTTTACACATATTTAATCTATTTTAAAAAATTAGTGTGTGTCTAAAATACAGCGAGTAAAATTATTTTTTGTATTGGCCCTTAAAAACTGCGCGCGTTCCCCCTGCAAAAAGAGGGCACTGCAGCTTTTATCCTCATAGATGTATTTTGTGAGCCCGGGGAGGAAAAATTTCAACGGATTATAATCAAAAGAAGAATTCGGTTTAAATATATACTATAAGCAATCTTTTGTAAAAAATTTAAATTAAAATTAAAACCTTTTTAAAAATTTATTAAATAAATTTAAAAGGGAAAAATTTAAATTTTACCGGGTAGTGGCTCTAGATAGAAAAAAAAATACCCTTTATAAAACGTTCTATTGTATCATTTTAAACCCAAAAAGGGTGCGCAGTTTGTAATAGGGTGGATCCAAAAAAAATTTTATTGTGAGAGTTTTGGGAAAAGGTCTTGGTTTATCAGTGGTTTTTTCCCCCAAAAAATAAAAAAACCCGGGGGGGGTTTTTGAGGGCCGTGAAATCTTTTTCCCTTTTTTTTCTGTGCAGTGCCGGGGCCCCATTTTTAAGCACGTCCCCTCTTTTTTTAAGCTCGGTTTCCCCCTTTAAACGAAAAATGGGTGGACAAGTGGTCCTCCCCACATATTGGTTTTAGCGCAAATGCAAACTAGTACATATATCATAGTACCTTGCAGTTCAATCGTGTTTTATAGGGATATTTTAAATTTTAGTAGTAGTGATGTGATGTTTTTGGGTTTTCCTAATACTCTTACAAAATTTAAAATTTAATAGTTCCGCACGGTTGGCTCCCTGTATTTTTATCCTCTTTGGAGGTTTGGTTTAAAAGGGTTTTAAATTAAAGGCTTGGGGCTAACAACCCTTTAATATTAGGGGGGCTTTTTAAAAAAAAAATTCGGGTTCTTTTGGGAAATATTTTTTATAAGATAAGGGTCTTTTTCCAAGAGATACCCAAAATTTTTTTTAGTGTAGTTTTGATCACTGAAAGAGGGAATTAAAAGTGTGAAACAACGAGAAAAAAGTGTCTATTGAAATCGTGTTTTCTGTTGGACTTATCTTTTTTTGCAGGCACTCTGTTTGAGTAAGTTAAAATTTCTTTTCTATCGCATCTGACAATTAAAGGGTTTTTGGGTTTGTGTTTATCTTCGAATCTATTTCTTTGAAATTTTACCCGTTTGTCGAAGTCTGCAAATTTCTTGAGTTTTTTCAAACCCCTCCAAAATTGGTTGTAGGAATATCGAAACCCGGGGCCGGGTGTGACTATTAATATATATGTATTACTATGACTTTTTTTAAAGTATTTTCCCCCGTGACTAAAGAATTGTTTCAACAGAAAAAAAGGTCAAAATTCAAGTTTTGGGCGTTGATTTTGGGCATAATATAAAAATATATATATAAAAATATATATATATAAAAAAATTAAAAAAACCTTTCATTATTCAAAATATATTTTATATAAAAATGTATACATATTTTTTTTTTTTTTTTTTAAAAAAAAAAAAGACGATCCTGGTAGTCGCATGACCCCTCCAAAAGAGGGTCTAGGGCCCCGGAGACCCTCTGCAATGCGCACCGGGAAATGGGCTCGGGGGGAAAAGCACCTTTTTTTGTGTAAGTGTTATTTTACGACACTTACAGTAGCGGCTAAATAGTGAAAGGTAGCTATAGTGTGGGGTGGGTGGCGCCCCCGCTTTCCAGACCCGGGGTTCCCCTAGATTTTTGGGGAATCTCTGGGGGCCTTTAAAAAAAGCCAGTATCCAGGTGATCAGGGGGCGTGGTTGCGATGGGAGTAGGGGACAGGGGCTGGAGAGAGGTTTTTCCCCCCCACAGAGACTTGGGGGAAATTTGACCCATTGGGGAAAGTTGTTTGGTGCTCGGCGGTAGAGAGGGTGTTCTACTTATGTGTTTTTAGTGGCCAGCGCCTGAGGTTTTGTTTTGTTATCCTGGCCTAAAAAAGCGGGTTAAAGGGCCCAAGTTAAAACGAACCCTGCTGTCAGGGGCCAATCTTTTTCCCAAGGGGGCGATCCGGAGCTAAAGAACCCCGGGAGGGCCAAGAGGGCGCCCCAGGCTGGGGCAGTTTACAATTGGGGGAGGTTGCTTTGGAAAAGTTTGGCACTAAAGTGAAAGGGGGGGTTTGTTAAAAAGTGGTTTGGGCCCAAACTGTGGGGGAAACCATTCTCTAAGAGAGCACACCCGCAGCACTTTTTTGGGGTGACATGTATGAATCCGCCGGGGCGGGGCCACCTTTCCCCCTTTTCCGGCGGAACTGCGCCTATTTATTGGGGGCCGGGGCGCGCTCATCTAGAGTAAAGCCCCCCGCCCTCCCCCTGTGTGTTAGGCGCAGGGGGGACTGAGGCGCAGGCGGCGCTGCGCCTATGATTCGGGGCCGGGGGTATGGGGTCATAAATGGGGGAAAAGCCCCGGCCCCGCCAGTGTGTGGAGCGCATGGGGGGAAAACCGGGCCAGGCGGGCTGGCCTAAATTCGCCGTCGGGGGCGGTGCGCTCGTAACGGGCAAAATTTCCCCTAGCTCCCCGTGTGTTGGGGCACAGTGGGGGGGAATGGCGCAGTGCAGGCTTGCCCGTGGGGACTGCGCCGAAAAAACCCCCGGGTTGAAGGGCCATGTCGCTCCTATTTTGATTGTCCAAACTTCTCCCTGGGGATATGGGTCTTTGTCGCTCCTATTTGATTGGCTTGCTTCTGCCGCCAATTTAAAAAGCTTTTTAAAAAATTTGAATTCTTATTTCCCCGGGAATTCTCTCTATTGCAATTCCCCATGTGCCGGGCCGGGGCCAAACGCGTTTTGGGTTTTTTAACTGCTTTTTTGTAAAGAAGGGTTTGGCTCTTTTTATTTTTTTTTTTTTTAAAAAAAAAAAATTTTCGCCCCAGGGTAGGGGAATTCAGAGCGCCCATCTTCCCTAGATTAATGGGGGAATGTTCACCCCTTTTTCTGGGTACCAACCCCGCTGCTCAGCCAATCACTTTTTGTCTTTTTAATGTATTTTGAATTATCCCGCCGTGGATTCTGATTGGTTAAAAATTCTCCATAGACTAACGGGGCTTTGTCGCTCCTATTTGATTGGAAAAAGTTCTCCCTAGGTTTTAAAGGGTCTCTTCGCTCCTATTTCTGATTGGCGAGCAGCCCAAATCCCCCCGGGAGCTTAACCCAAAAGCTCTTTTTACATTTTTTCTGTTTTTGAAAGTCCCGCCTTTGATCTGATTGGCAATCCCTTCCCCCCTAGGTTTTTTTAAAGGTTCACTGTCGCTCCTTTTGATTGGGCCCGTTTATGCCGCCAATAAAATAGGGCTCAGAATTTTAAAAAACGTATTTCCCGCAATTTACAATACAAAAATTTTGATATTGCGCCGTTCTAGAGTTTTTGGAAAGTGATTTTTTTTTTTTTATGTTTATTTTTACGTTCAGTCTTTTTGCCCCGTTTTTCCACCTTTTTAAAGGGTTTTTGGAATCTACTCCTGCTGCCGGGGCGGACGCTGAGATTTCTGTCGCGACTTCTATGTTTTCCTCGCATTTCCATCCTGCTTCATTCGCCTCTGCCCGGGGCATTTAGACCAAAAAAAACCAGGCTGCCCGTCGGAGCTGCCCGAGCGCTGCACTGCGCCCCCTTTTCCGACTCGCCATCGTACATGCCCTCGAGTTTTTGAGGCGCCCCGTCCCCCCGGAACGCCTACCCCGCACCCACACCGCGCCCACTGCCCGCCCCTTCATGCGGGGCACAGCGGAAAGTGGCGAACGCTGCACCTAACACGGCATCCGTGCCTCCGACAGCGGGATTCGGGCTGGGAGGCGCAGTTTATGTCAAAAAAACAGGCGTAAAGCCCGATCATACATGTCGCCCTTGGTGTCTGAAGAGACTGTGTTGCGGGGAAGGGGAAAGGAATCTGCCTCAGTGGAGCAGGAGACTGTCTGTGGAGAGACAGGGGACGCACCCCAGTAAAGTGACTGTCTTGCTGCCTAAGTACTTCTTCTTGCCATGGGAGAACTTATAAAATATTTTGAGCGGGCAATTGCCCTGATGAAGGAGGATATTGCCAAGCTGCTCCCTAATTCTCAGCAGCATAGGGACTGTGCCGCGGCCATCCTTTCCCATACGGCGGCTATCCAAGAAAGGAAGACCCAACAGGCCCTTGGAGGGTCAGTGGAAAAGGCTGGTGCTAAAAAGCCAAGGCGGTCGTCCAAAAAGAAGTCAAAGCCAGGTGTTCCTGACCAGCATGGGTTAACTCCCGACCAGGTGGAGCTGCTGAAGTGTATGGAGGCGACCGTTACCGAGGGCAACCAGCCTCCACAACAGAGGGCGGCTGCTGGGGTCCAGCGAAAGGAGACGCCAGTGAGGACCCTGGAGTTGCTGGTGGGTGGCATCCAGCTATTGGTGGATCTGGACTGTCGCCAAAGGGTCTCTAGGGTGCACCCGGACATCATACCCTTTGTGAAGGTCCGACCAGAACCGGGTAAGGCCGTTGAACTTTTTTTTGACACTTGTTGCGGGACTGCCAACCATATTCTTGAGATATGTGAGGACCTCAAAGTGGAATTTGTGCTGGGGAGTGACTTTCCCTATTTCTGGCAGCTCTGGGAGATGGCGAGCGGGCCAGGCACAGCAGGTGGTTTTTCCTGGGAAGCGCCCCCTAAAAAGGGTTCTGCGCCACTGCTTAAAGAGACAGAAATATCCCCCATGGAAGTCCCTGAGAAAATGGAGGGCAGAGGGTTCCTGCCTGACGCTTTGAATGGGGACTTAGGTGCAGTAAACATATGCCTAGAACCATTACCTAAGGAGAAAGGTCCAAAGAGCAGAGAGACTGTGCTATCCGGACTTGGAAAGTCTGCTGGACTTGATGTTTTGAATGATGACTCTGTTACCTTCTGCAGTATGACTAATATGCCTATTGCAAATGCTTCTAATGGGTTAAATATACCTGTAATCACTAGCCATGTCACACAGCCTGAGCAAGGGGAGGTTAGCTGTAGCACAAAGTTAGCTCCAGTTATGGCAGCTCTGTGTGAACAAGCAGCTAGAGGTGGTGCAGCTATCGCAGTAATGGAGAGCAGCGCAGATCTGCCCCTAGAGGTCATGGCTGTAAGAGCTATGGGTGAACTAAATGCAGTGTGTGTTTGCAAAGGGGACACTTCAGCCATTTCAGCAAAGGGGTTAGCTCTAGTGTGGCCCTGGAGGTCATAGGGGAGAGCAGCCCAAGTAGCCCAGGTGATGTGTGTCCTGTGGCGGATGACAATCTGGAGAAATGTGCATTCTTAGGTTTAGCCAATGCGGTTGCCCATAGCAACAAGGTTTCTTCTGCACCTCCTGCTGTAAAAATGTATGAGTGTGCGTGCCCTGAAACTGTGTGTGAAGTGTCTGGAGTCCAGCTGGGGATTGGGTCTGTCAGTGACCCCAGCGCACTGTGTGTACCTGATGGTAGCCTGCAAGTTGCAGGTAATGCGTGCCCAGTGCTTGATAACCAACCATTCTGTCCCAGTGTGAACGTGGCCAGTGTATTGCTGGAAAGAGAGAGCCCAAATCCTGGGAATGAGGGCTGTGCTGCAGAGTGGGAGGTGACTAGCTTAAAGAGGGTGTGTCCTGACCCTAGAGGGGTGTATGCCTGCATGAATGAGGCCTCAGAGAAATATGAAGATACGTTTGTAAAGATAACGTGTGCTGAGGCAGATTCTGTCTGTAGCCCTGAGCAATGTTTCTGTGCTGGAGATCCAGATGGCGACACCATAGAGGGTGAAGAGAAGGGCCATGCTGTGACCTGTAGTCCCCCGGTGTTCACATGTTCCAGTGTCTGCTATTTTTCCAGTAGCTTTCACTGCAGTGGTCACAAAGACAGCAGAGATGGAAAGAGTGAGCTGCTAGACACCACTGAGGTGCCTGTATGCTTAAACCCTAGTGAGGGGGACGTGTTTAAATCCCCAGATGGTAAAGAGGAGCCGGGGTCTGAAGCAAATGATACATTTTTTCTGGAAGGTATGGAGGAAAATATCAAAGATGAGCTATGTCCGGTGGGGTGTGAGGACTTATATGTGGGTGCCTTGTTCAGCCAGATGTCTGCTGCCCCTACTGGTGTTGAGAAGGTGACTGAGTTGCCTAATGTGAACACTGCCAGTTTGGTTTTTGAGTTGGAGAACTATAAGGAGCTTAGCCGGGCTGCTAGTGACTCCAGTGCAGGGTATGACTTTGATAGTGATCAAGATATAGGAGTGACCCAGATAGAAACTGAGAGTTCTCCCGTAGAGATGGGTGTAGGGGACGTGAAGGAAACCTTCCCACACATTGCTGCCAAGGGTCTGCTGCTAAACGGAGCAGGTAAAAGCTGTGCACAGGGGAATGTGTTCTCTGAGATTGGGGAGGTCCTGGGTGCAGAGCAGACACAGTTTGGGGCCCCTGTAGTGCAATATAATCCTCCTCAAGTGGTCACCACAAGTCAAGTACCTGTGGCAGGCTATGAAGCTCAGGTGGGTGCCAGTGACCCCTGTAGTCAGGCAAGGATATTGTATGAAAAAACAGAAACAGGCCATGAAGGTGGTCCTCCCACTGCTGTAAGTCAGGGGTATGGAGGGACGAACGAGTCCTCAGACATTAGAAACTCCCGTGGTAAGGAGGCTGAGGTAATCTGCAGAGCTTTCCTTGATGTTGCGACTGTCTTCAATAATAATTTTATTATTGACCTACAGGTGAAGAGTGGCACAGGGGTACATTCTCTCATAGTCGGTCATACTGCAGTGGAGGGTATCATCACTAAGGTGGTCAGTGAGGGAGACCAGATTTCCTCTGATAGGAACCAAGTGACAGCAAGTAGCCCAGAGGCGGAGCTTGAGGGTCCAGTGAAAGTTGAAACTTTATCTGACCCTAAGAGACAGGAGATGGTCAGTGATATAAATGATTCAATAAATGTATACCACTATTTTTCAAGCCACTTTATCGAGCTGCCTTCTCAGCCCATATGCATCTATTCATTCAAGATAGTGAGCTTGATCCTTCACGTATAATGCAAAAATATTTATTATATATCCATATACTTCGGAACAAACGTAATAAAAGTTCATAGAGTAGAAAAGTCAATAGTGGTATACTTGAGTGCAAGTCTAGCTTTCAGCTCATTATCGGACGAAGTTCGCTCTATCAGAGTAGCAGAGGAGATGTAGACATGGAGCGAGCAACACACATTTGGAAAGCAACGTTTCGAAGGCTCCGCCTTCTTTCTCAAGCATGTGTAGTGGAGCTGTGCTTCTGTTTAAATACCACAGATATTAAAAACACAAAGCAATTAAAAACATTATCAAAATAGCAAAGCTGATGAATTCAAAGAAACACTTTTAAGCTATATGCTTCATTAAGGCCATTCGGGGCTAAAGACTGCAATTTATTGATCCAGTAGGCTTCACGTTGCAGGAGACGGGTTTTAACCCTTTCATTCTCTTTGCATTCCACTCGCTCCAATACACACCATCGAAGATCCCTTACTCCATGAATGGCTATATGCAAATGTCGAGCGAGGGATGTTTCGCCAAATCTGGTATCATTATCCTTATCTGCCTTTTGTCTGAATAGTCGGATAGCAGACCTATGCTCATTCAAACGTACTTGGACAGCTCTTTTAGTCTGGCCAACATATACGTAACCGCATGGGCATTTTATGAGATACACCACTTGAGCGGTATTACATGTAAAAAAATTCCTGAACCTAATCTCTGTACCGTACAAAGGATGATTGATCATAGGTCCTTTAATGACAGAGGAACAATTGATACATCCCAAACACGGAAACGTGCCTATTTTTTCTATTATCATTAAATTTAATAATATCCGAACATACCAATCGTTCGACCTTTTTTTAAAAACAAATGCCGGGGAATCCTTGAAAAGCATACCATGCGTGGAATCGTTCTTCAGAACCTGCCAATATTTTGAAATAACCCTTTTGATCATGTTGGAATGTTGGTCATAAGTAGAAATGAACATGATTCTATCCTGTTTGGGTTTGGATCTAGATTTAAATAGATCCTCCCTTTGAATTGAAGACACCGTTTCCGCTGTTTCCTATAATTCTTTTTCTTCATAACCGCGTTGTCTAAATTTCTCTAGAATTATTTTCTTACTATCTATCCACATTTGTTCATTAGAGCAAATGCGTCTTGCTCTTATCAATTCCCCCTTCAATATACCCTTGAACATTGTGGGGTTATGGAAACTCCGGCGGTGCAACAAATTATTACGATCAATTTCTTTAGAATATAGACATGTTTCCAATCTGGATTCTGTTTTTAGAACTTGAACATCAAGCTATTGGATACTGTGTTTTTCTACTTGAGCTGTAAACTTTATTAGCCGATGTAAACTATTGATATATTTCAGAAAACCTTAAAATTGAACTTCAGTATCACGCCAAACAAGAAAGACGTCGTCCACATAACGCCTCCAATAAACGATATGTGACCGATGCTGAGAAGAAAAAATATACGTTTTTTCCAACATGTACACAAACAGATTGGCGTACCCTGGAGCCACAGGGGACCCCATCAACGTCCCCTGTAGCAGTAGAAAATTATTATTAAATTTAATGATAATAGATAAACAATAAAAACAGAAAAGAAGGGTACGTTTCCGTGTTTGGGATGTATCAATTGTTCCTCTATTATCAAAGGACCTATGATCAATCATCCTTTGTATGGCACAGAAATTAGGTTTAGGGATTTTTTTACATGTAATACCGCTCAAGTAGTATACCTCATAAAATACCCATGCGGTTACGTATATGTTGGCCAGACTAAAAGAGCTGTCCGAGTACGTTTGAATGAGCATAGGTCTGCTATCCGACTATTCAGACAAAAGGCAGATAAGGATAATGATACCAGATTTGGCAAAACATCCCTCGCTCGACATTTTCAAATAGCCAATCATGGTGTAAGTGATCTCCGATGGTGTGTATTGGAGCGAGTGGAATGCAAAGAGACTGAAAGGGTTAAAACCCGTCTCCTGCAACGTGAAGCCTACTGGATCAATAAATTGCAGTCTTTAGCCACGAAGGGCCTTAATGAAGCATATAGCTTAAAAGTGTTTCTTTGAATTCATCAGCTTTGCTATTTTGATAATGTTTATAATTGCTTTGTGTTTTTAATATCTGTGGTATTTAAACAGAAGCACAGCTCCACTACGCATGCTTGAGAAAGAAGGCGGAGCCTTCAAAACGTTGCTATCCGAGTGTGTTGCTCGCTCCATGTCTACGTCTCCTCTGCTACTCTGATAGAGTGAACTTCGTCCGATAATGAGCTGAAAGCTGGACTTGCACTTAAGTATACCATTATTGACTTTTCTACTCTATGAACTTTTATTACGTTTGTCCTGAAGTATATGGATATATAATAAATATTTTTGCATTATACGTGAATGATCAAGCTCACTATCTTGAATGAATAGATGCATATGGGCTGAGACTGCAACTCGATAAAGTGACTTCAAAAATAGTGGTATACATTTATTGAATGATTTATATCAAGAGTTGCTGTTTTCCTTCATGATTCAAATATAAATTTGGACAAACATGTCCTTTGAGGAGATAGCAGAATTGACAAATGTACGAGCTGAGCTGGTTCAATTTACCGAAGCTGAGAAAGCCAACATATTAAAACAAGCTGAAAACGCTGGGCTGAAATGGGAGAAACCCACTAATGAAACAGCTGACTATCTTAAAAAGCTGGAAAGTCTGAAAAGAAGAGAGTTAAACTTGCGGTTACATGCATCTACCATCACGGAATATATTAAGGTAGCGCGCATACCAAGAGGATTGCGTAGTCCATTACAGCCGATATTGCTGCCTGAAGATCAAAAATATAAGGAGAAATGGTACGCAATTGGAAATCAATATTCAATGAATCTAATGTTCTTAAGCGTCCAACATATACAGAGCTGTTTGGAGAATCTGGAGAATGAAATTAAGATTATGGAAGACGAATACAAAAAAACAGTACCATTGGAACAATACAATAAAAGTATAGGAGTCCAAAGAGAGCTTGAATAAAGTAAAGATCCAGTTATTACGAAACAAATTAAAAAAAATTTGAGAGGGACACCAAGGACTACTTGAATAACAGGATGTACACATGGTCCGAAGAACGAAATAAAATTAGACATACTCAGAGGATCTTTAAGAATAAACAGCCGATGGAAACCTCTTCAAACAGTTCAGACAATTCTAGTTCACGAGAACGAATACAACTAAGATCGGAGGTAAAGAATAAAAATAAAAAGAATAATTTTTTGAAAGATCAGAGTTCAAACGAAGAACATGGTGCAGTTGGTGGGTACGATCCAGAAGAGAATATAAATCCAAAGCAAGTTTCAAAAGGGAGAGGAAGGAAAAAACGCATATAGAAGATCTGTGTCTGAATATTTCCTCAAAGGAACTGAATGAACCACAAAGGTCTTTATTAAATAAGGGACTGAATTTTGTTCCTGTACATAGGAGAGACTTTTTTGATTTCGAAGTAGATTTATTTAAGTTATGTAGAAACATACGGATTAAAACGTTTTTTCATCAGAGGAATAATTGTAAAGATTATAAGATCATACCAAAAAGTTACGTAAAAAAAGTACTTTTGACCCTGAGGTTTCTTTTCCCGCACTAGAAGTGTTTCAACAATCAGTTCTGAATGAGGTTAGACAGAATTGGCAAAATAACAAAAAAAGTTCAAATAATTTAAATAGGGAAGAATATGTGGCCCTACAACAACTCACAACGGAAACTGCCTTTGTCATTAAATAAGCAGACAAGGGGGGGGGGGGCGACAGTGAGTTTGGATAAGGATGATTATGTACAGGAGATATTAGGACAGCTTCAGGATACAGTGGTGTATAAGAAATTAGCGAGTGATCCATCAATAGAAATCAAAAGACAAATAGATGGTATATTAGAAGAAGCAGTACATGATGGAACTATTTCAGAGAGTGTCAGGAGATTATTAACTAGAGATCACCCTCGTGTTCCCATCTTTTATACTGTCCACAAGGTCCACAAATCTTCAACTAAACCACCAGGAAGGCCAATAGTGTCAGGGGTGGATTCGGTGTTGGAACCATTGGCAAGATTTATAGATCAATTCCTTCAACCAATGGTGAAAAAAGAAACGCATTGTCTGAAAGACACTAAACAATTTTTTGCAAGAGGTTTCCGACATCGATATCCACACCAATGACCTATTGTGCACTTTGAATATCCAATCACCATATACCAATATCCCTTATGATGAAGGTAGATAGGTGAATAGGGAGGCACTTAGTCAAGATCCCTCCCTTACAAATAGATTCATCAATTTTTTGATGACATTGTTGGACATGGTGTTGACCAAGAATTTTTTCCGATTTGGACAAGAGTTTTTTCTACAGCTACAGGGGACCTCGATGGGGTCCTCTGTGGCTCCAGGGTACGCCAATCTGTTTGTGTCCATGTTGGAAAAAACGTATATTTTTTCTTCTCAGTATCGGTCACATATCGTTTATTGGAGGTATTATGTGGACGACGTCTTCCTTATTTGGCGTGATACTGAAGTTCAATTTGAAGGTTTTTTGAAATATATCAATAGTTTACATCGGCTAATAAAGTTCACAGCTCAAGTACAAAAACATAGTATCCAATATCTTGATGTTCAAGTTCTAAAAACAGAATCCAGATTGGAAACATGTCTATATTCTAAAGAAATTGATCGTAATAATTTGTTGCACCGTCGGAGTTTCCATAACCCCACAACATTCAAGGGTATATTGAAAGGGGAATTGATAAGAGCAATAGGCAAACTTAAACTCTATCAGTTCTCTATCTATTAAACACTAAAACATAACTTTTATATCTAACCCTTAACCTCTATACACACTATTTAAAAACCTGATCTCTAGCCTCATCATTTAACCCTTTTTGCTTCTGAAAGAGGGAATAACTCCCTTTCTATCATCAAGTCTGGTGGAACCCCACCTATTAACAGGAGAGCCTTATATCTATAGCAAAGTACTAGCTTCAGTAAGGGATCCCAAGCCAACTACTTGGGCAGTCGTCCCTACTCTCATAGACACAGAACAAATAAGGCCCCCTTGTGACACCGTCTGCAGCAGGTGACACTTGTAGACAGAGGTGAGAGATCACAATTTAAAACGTAAAGCCTGACCTCGCCGACATGTGTCGCCAGATAACCTGGCTTTATCAAGGCTTAGAGGTCCGAATGGATCTGATCGGACCTCTAAGCCTTGATAAAGCCAGGTTAGCTGGCGAAACATGTCGGCGAGGTCAGGCATGACGGCTTGAATAGCTGCAAGGTAGCTATAGTGTCGGGTGGGTGGCTGTCCCCGCATTCCAGGTCCCTGGGTTCCAGCCCAGATTTTGGACATCTCTGGAGGCCTATAAAAGCCTAGTACTCCAGGTGATCAGGGGGCGTGGTCTGCAACCTGGGTGTAGGAAGCAGAGGAGCTGGAGAGAGGCTCTTGCCCCCACAGAGACTTGGAGAGAAGTCTGACCCCATTGTGGGGAAAGTGTGTATGGTGCTTGGCGATAGGCCGAGGCCATTGGTAGAGAGGGTATTCTACGTTATGTGTGTGTGCGTGTATACAATTGAAACCAGAAGTTTACATGCACTATATAAAAAGACACATATGCATGTTTTTCTCACAATCTGACATGAAACCAGAATAAACCTTACCTGTTTTACCTCCTGATAAGCTTTCCTCTCTACTGTCCAAATCTAACCTCACTACCTGTTATCATCCCAGCCCTCACCCATCTCTTCAACCTATTGCTAAACTCTGGCATCTTCCCTTCCGCCTTCAAACATGCTAATATCACCACCATCCTTAAGAAACCATCTCTTGACCCCTCCTGTCTGTCCAACTATCTCGTCATCTCTCTACTTCCATTCGCCTCTAAACTCCTTGAACAGCATGTCAATCTCCAACTTTCCTCTGACCTCTCCTCCAACTCTCTCCTAGACCCACTGCAAGCGGGCTTCCGACCCCACCACTCTACTGAAACCGCCCTAACCAAGGTCACCAATAACCTAGCAACAGCCAAAGCCTCACACCACTACTCTGTCCTTATACTTTTAGACCTGTCCTCTGCCTTTGACACTGTTGACAATTCCCTCCTTCTACACATCCTCTCCTCCCTTGGCATCACGGACTTGGCTCTTTCCTGGATTTCCTCGTACCTCACTGACAGAACATTCAGCATCTCTCACACCACCTCATCCTCTCGCCCGCTCTCTGTTGGTGTCCCCCCAGGGGTCTGTCCTGGGCCCACTACTCTTTTTTATCCAAACCCTTGGCCTGGGTCAGCTCATAGCATCACATGGCTTTCAATACCACCTGTAAGTTGATGACACCCAACTTTACATCTCCGGCTCAGATGTCACCGCTACTCTCCTGGATCCTAGACTGTCTTTTGTCCATATCATCCTTCTTCTCCTCCCGCCTCCTGAAACTAAATGTGGAGAAAACTGAATTCATCATTTTCCCACCGTCCCACTCTATCCCTCCACCTGATCTCTCTATCACAGTGACTGGCTACACTCTCTCACCGGCTCCACAAGTCCGCTGCCTTGGGATAACCTTTGACTCCAATCTGTCTTTCAAACCGTACATCCAAGCCCTCACCTCCACCTGCTGCCTCCACCTGAAAAATATCTCACGTATCCGCTCCTTCCTTAACTTTGAAAGCACAAAAATTCTTATCCACGCCCTCGTCATCTCACGCCTAGACTACTGCAACATCCTTCTTATTTCCGTTACACCCATATTATTGTTCATTGGCTAACGAAAATAAAGAAATAAAATGAACTCATTGAATTCACTTTTATTTCTTTATTTTCGTTACCCCCATATTATTGTTCATTTTATATACAGATCGGTACAACTTCGTGGGTCTTTTCATTTTATTTCGGGCATGTACAGTTTTATTATAGATTGCATTAGAAAACCCATAAGAGAGTCGCTCGCTCTCCCATTGGTCCAAATAACCGTGCCTTATTTAACTTAGCCAATCACAAACAGAGCTCGCTCTGCATTTCTTTTCCCCATCGAACTCTATGAGAAGGTAGCTCACCCGCTGATTGGCTAAGCTGGACGAGCCCCCCAACCAATCACAGTCCTAGAATATTTCCCATAGACAGTAATAACTTTTAGGGCGCCCTTCTATCGCGCCCTTCTTTCTTCACTCAAAATAGACGCACTACATATGATTGGTGGATTCATATCTGCTGCCTGGGTTCAACCAATCAGCTCTTTTCTGCCTTTTTACTGTATTTTGAACTGTCCCGCCTTTGAATTTGATTGGTCCATATTTCTCCATAGCTTATAATGGTTCACTCCTATTCTGATTGGTTGGTTTCTGCCGACCAATGAGAAGCGCTTACAGAATTTGAATTACTGTATTTCCTGGCAATTCTCAATATCGCAATTCCTGATGTAGCGCCGGTCACGGCGACAAACGCGTTGTTAGGGATTTGATTGATTTATGTTTTTAGAAGGCTTGAGCTCTATTTCAGATAATATTTTACACCTAATAAAAACAATTTTTTTTAATCATACTCCATGCCGCACGGCGCTGAGAGCCGAGATTTCATTGCCCCGATCTTGACATAGACTACAATGGGACAAAGTAGCTCGCGCTCTGATTGGCCGAGATAGCCAAGCCCCTGCTAGCTCAACCAATCAGCTCTTTTCTGTCTTTTTTACTGTATATTGAACTGTCCCGCCTTTTCATGTGATTGGTCCATACTTCTCCATAGGTTATAATGGTTCACTGTCGCTCCTATTCTGATTGGCTGGTTTATGCCGACCAATGAGAAACGCTTACAGAATTTGAATTACTGTATTTCCTGGCAATCCCATTTCCCGATGTTGCGCCCGTCTCAGCGACAAACGCGTTGTTAGTGATTTGAGTGATGTATGTTTATAGGTTTCAGCTCTTTTACAGAGAATGTTTTACACTTAATAAAAACGATTTATTTACTAATACTGCATGCCTCACGGCGCTGAGATTTCAGTGCCCCGATCTGTCCATAGACTACAATGGGAGAAAGTAGCTCGTGCTCTGATTGGCCGGGATAGCCAAGCCCCCGCTACTTCAACCAATCAGCTCTTTTCTGCATTTTTACTGTATTTTGAACTGTCCCGCCTTTGAATTTGATTGGTCAATACTTCTCCATAGGTTAGAATGGGTCCCTGTCGCTCCTATTCTGATTGGCCAGGATTGCCAAGCCCCCACTAGCTCAACCAATCAGCTCTTTCTGCATTTTTACTGTATTTTGAACTGTCCCGCCTTTGAATTTGATTGGTCAATACTTCGTCATAGCTTATAATGGGTCACTGTCGCTCATATTCTGATTGGCTGGCTTCTGCTGACCAATGAGAAGCACTTACAGAATTTGAATTGCTGTATTTCCCGGCAATTTCCAAGATCCTAATTCCTGATGTTGCGTCGTTCTAGATTTTTGGAAAGTGATTTTTTTTTTTTTGAAGGTTTGAGCTCTTTTTCTGATAATGTTTTACACCTAATAAAAACTTTTTTTTTTGGAATCATACTCCATGCCGCACGGAGCTGAGAGCTGAGATGGATTTCTTTTGCGATCTTCTATATGTTTCCTCTCATGTTCCGTGCTCGCTTCACTTCGCCTCCTCCGGCTCATTCAGACCAACTTCAACTAGGTCTGCCTGCCGGAGCTGACGAGCACTGCAATGCGCTGCACTTTGCCGAGTTGCGATCATGCATGCCTCGGAGTATTTGAATGAGCCGCGTCCCGCCCCAGAACGCCCACACCACGCCCATTGCACGCCCCTTCATGTTAGGCGCAGTCGAAAGTGGTGAAGGTTGCCCCTAACATCGCATCACTGCGTCCGACAGGGGATTCGGATCAGTGAGCCGCAGTTTTCGCCAGAAAACAGACACAACTCCCGATCATACATGTCGCCCAATATATATATATATATATATATATATATATATATATATACATACATATAGTAACCCCTAAAGAAATCATGAACATCATCATAATAATCATCATTAATATTGTGTAACTCCACCTTTTGCCTTGATAGCCATCTGGATTTAGTTAGGAAGTGAGTCCATTAGGTTTTTAGGTACGTCACATCCAGTTTAACCCATTTTCTGAAAAGTTGATCACGCAAATCCACTAAATTGCGGGGATGCTGATGTTGGTGTTTTACCCGCTGTTCCAACATGTCCCACAGATTTTCGATGCGGTAAAGTCAGGTGATTTTGCAGGCCAATCGAGATGTTAGTGGTCACCTCAGTGAATGGGCCCAATCCATACTAAGAAAAACACCCCCAAAACATCACAGACCCAACTCTGGATTGAACCTGACCTTGCACACATTCAGGCTGAAATGCTTCCTTTGAGCTTCGATGCACTCGACGACGTGCGTCATTGGAATAAAGGCAAAAACGTGATTTGTCAGACCACATTACAGTCCTCAAGTCAACTACTGTCCACGTTCGGTGATTACTAGCCCATTGAAGACATGCAGCTTTATGTAACTGTGTGCACAATGGCTTCTTTGGAGGTGAACGACTCCAAATATTCCTTGCATGCAGTTCCTGCTGCAATGTTCGCTCGCTAACAGGTTGGGAAGGACCTTCATTCACTGACTGCCGCAATTCCTGTTGGGTTTGGAAGCAATTTTGATCCACGAGGCATGAAACTCGTTTCTGGTCCCTCTCAGGATACTTTTCCGACCACAATTCGAACGTCGTGTTTCGTGTCTATGTGTATTACACCACTGCTTGTAGACACGTTGAACAGTCCGCTACGAAACACCAACAAATCCAGCAGCTTCACTCACCGTATGGCCATGGACACGGCCAAACACAATTGCCCCTTTTTGCCGCTCTGTCACATCCTTACATTTACCCAGCTTTACATACAATTACCGCTTGAAACAAACTGTCTAACTGATCACTACTGCCTTATGATCATGTAGAGGCAGTGCACACGCAATTGAACATGTGACTCAACCGCCTTCCCATCTGTAAAGGCTTAAAGGGAACCTGTCACATAGGTTGTGCCCCCCTTGCTGAGGGCAGCACAAGCTAGAGTCAGACATGCTGTTTCCTGCACTGTGCCCCTTATTCTGTAAGATGCAGCAGTTTTAGAGCATTTACCCCTCAAATCTTATTCATGAGCAGGTGTTAGCTCCACCCACCAAAGGCTAGCTCCGCCCACTGAGTTATTCACATGTTTCTACCTATTCAAAGTAATAGGTTTGTCAGTTGAGGTGGGCGGGGTTTGAAAAAAACTGACACTCTGAAGGACTCTTCGAATGACTCTTCTGACTGAAAACTGAAGATTTGAGCATTAAATACATGAAAACTCTAGCATCTTACAGAATAAGGGACACAGCGCTGGAAACAGCAGGTCTGACACTACCTTGTTCTGTCCTCAGCCAGGGGGGCAAAAATTATGTGACAGGTTCTCTTTAATGATTCATCTGTGCTTGCACACTAGGGTGACAATATTTTTTGTCCGGTTGCGATTATATATATATATATATATATATATATAAATATATATTATATAATATATATATATATATATATATATAATATATATATATTTAGGCAGAGTGACCTTAGTGTATGATTGGTGTGCGTGGCAGCTGAAATGGTGCTGCGCAACATGCCTCGTTGCCTCCATGGCAAAATCGTGTGGTCCCGATTGGTGTACGTGGCAGCTGGAATCCTTGTGAAGGCTTCCATTGTCGCCATGTTTCTCGTTTTACTACTTCCTGCCCCAGAAGAGTAATAATGATAATAGAGAGGAATAGATGAAGTTGCTCAAGTTCACTATATATCTATATATATTATATGTGCATACATAACCTGCTGATTGTGGCAACATGTCAAGTTCAATGCATCTAATAAACGTCATTTTCCCAGGACAGCATTGCTTAACTGTGAGTGACTATAAATTACATAACACAACTGAACATTTGTTTTGTGGAAATTAGTGACACATTAACGCTAAATATTGCCTGCAAAGGTTATTAACATCTAAGTCTAGACAGATAATTTAACTGGATTAGATTAATTCCACAGACTTCAATGGGGAGATTAATGTACATAATTTAGATTGTTACAAGATGACTGCTGGCAAAGTAACATTGGAAAGGTTTGGGAAAGGCAGACTGCATATCAGTGAGGAAGATTTGCTTGCTGCATACACCGCAGATACAGTATGACAATGACTTGTTGGTTCTTGTCAAGATTTAATTCACTAGATGTGAAAGATGTCATATTGACATTTTGAAACAAACCAGAGATCATATCATTTGTTTTTGGCTTTTGAAGAAGCGATCTAGCATTCCATGCAGGAGGTCATGATGACAGGTTTAAAGAAAAACTTTTACTTTGAACCCACCTTATCTCATTTAGAAGGAAATTGATTTATGACTTATGGTAAAAACAGTGATCCCGAAACAATGGCTAAAAAGCCACATGTGGCTCGTGACTCCTATTTAGAGGGCCACCATCAGGGCAGTATTTTCAGTACTTCTGTCAGGGGCTCTAATTAAATTTAAAAAAGGGAGCCCACTCATATGGTACAAGATAGAAAATGGTAATAGGCAGGGGGCCCAAATGCTTCAACTGTATGGGGCCTGAAATTACTTATGGTAGCCCCGCCTCTTTGTGTAGCTTGAACATAATTATTCACTGCTTATATCATAAAAGTGTCTCTTAGTTATCCCATGAAGTTGAACGTGAAGATACAAATGACTGAGATCCTCTGACTTAAAGGGGTTTTGCCACAAAGTAAAATTGATGTGTGAAGCTTGCAAATTAAATAATAAATATGCTCACCACTCATCATTATTAAAAATTCTGGACCGTTTTTGTTTTAGCTGCTCCCTTTGTGATCCATAGAGTACAGCTTATCTTCAGGCAATACGACCAGGGCTGAGAGCTCCTTGGTCCTGGCCGCACATGCTCAGACACCATCTCTCCTCTCAGGCAACTACTTTCAGTCTCTCCCCTGCTTAGTAATCACACACACTCATTGCTGAGTGAGTGTTCAACCCAGGTGCTGTAATTCTAGTCCTGTCCTCTGTACTCCTTAGTAAAACATTGTCAAACATTGCAAATAAATAAAAAGAAAAAAGGAACCTCAATCAGGTATATGTATTTAGACAAAAAAAAATAAAAAATCCACATTTGGCTCCTGCAGGGATTTGAACCTAGAATGTCTATGTTGGAAGACAGAAGTGCTAACGACTCAGCTACTTTGTAACTACTCACATCTCTTTACATAAACAGACCTTTGTTTGACTAGAGTGAGCACACTGTGAGGAAAGGCATGGTGATATCAGTCTGCTGGGTCACAGGATATGCAGTTCAAGTAAATCACACACATCCATTTTTGAACACACTGGAAGCTGACGATGGATAAAGCAGGTATGAAATGACTTTGTGGTGAAACCTCGTTAACCTCTTAATGACCATGAATGTATGAGTACATCCTAAGGTCGCTAAAGGGTTTTGTAGCAGGATTGCACAGCCGCCGAGTGTCAGCTGCTAATTGCTTTACGGCATAAAAAAAAGTTACACATATTTGGTATCGCCGCGTTTGAAAAAGTTTGATCTATTAAAATATAACATCATTTATCCCGTACGATGAACACCAGAGAAGAAAAAAAATTCCAAGCGCCAAAATTGAATTTTTTGGCCATTTTATGTCCTCTAAAAATTTAAATAAAATTGATCACAAAAGTCACATGTATACCAAACTGGTACCAATAAACAGTGCACTTCAGCCCACAAAAAATGCACCCCCACTCAAGCCTATAGGTGTTAGTACAAAAAAGTTATTGATCACAGAAAATGGCGACACGGTGCAAATTTCAAAAATCAAGAATGTTTGGAATTTTTTTACGGTACCAAAACATTACAAACATACATGGAATCCTATCACCCTGTAGAATACAGATAACACATCAATTATCCTGGAGAGTGAACGCCCTAAATTAAAAGCCCCGCAAACATGGCGCATGTACGTTTTTTTCACATTTTGTCCCACTTAGAATTTTATGCGGTTTCTCAGTATATTCTATAGTACAGTGAATAACACCATTAGAAAGTACATCTGGTCCCGCAAATTAAAATACCTCATATTTCTATATAGGTGGAAAAATAAAAAAGTTATGGCTCTTGGAAGGAGGAGGAAAACATAAATGTGTCAACCAAAAAAAAAAGGAAGGTCCTTAAGGGGTTAGAGAAGCACGCCAGTGAAAAATAAAAAAAAGCCAGCACACTAGTGTTTATACAGCAGGTGTGATAAATCATGAACACGTAAGTAAATATATTTCTACAGGTGCTATTGACATAAAATTCTCACCAGATGTCGGTAAAAAACCATCCAATCCACACAGTTAAAGAAATCAAACCATAGAAACCGCTGTATATGTTGTTTGCATTTGTCCTTTAACTACTTGCCGACCGCTTGTTAGTTATATACATCCAGGCAATGTCAGTCTCTGTCTTTAAGGTTGTTCTGGAACATCTCTGCAGTGAGCACAGCTGCGCTGGTAATTGTACTGCTGGGCTGTTGAAGGGCCCGCTGAGAAGACAGGGATGGTTTATTACCATCTCTGTCTTCTCGAACGCTATGTATACAGTGTTCAATGAGCACTGTATACACAGCCAGACAAGAAGTTTGTGTCAGCCTCCTGCTCCCGACTTCGGTAGTCATGTGACCAACAAGACTCGGTACCTGCCTGAGCTGCTGTGTCTTTTCAGACCCAGATCAGCTCTGCAATCAGTGCAAGGGATGCTTTTCTACTTGATTCCCCCTGTAACTAGGGCTAATATACCAGCCCTAGACACAGGGGATATCAGAAGGGGAAAAAAAAGAACGTTATATAAAAATGCCCCCCAAAAGTTATTTTTCTTACCCTATAGTAGGCATAATATGTATAGCAAAGTAACATAAAAGTAACATAAAACAGCCCATACACACAAAATAAAATATTAAAATAAATACTACTAGCACAAATCGCAACCTTTAGTGCTGCTCCTTATGGCCCTTTATAAAAATTTTATATCACCTCTGTATAAATGCCCATGATGGAAAAGTAACATCATTAAAAATAATATTTTAGTGCCACTTTTGCAGTAAAAAATAAATAAAGTAAAAAAACAACCTTTTTATATTGTTTTTCCTCAAATAAAAATAGAAAAAAGAAAAACTAATGGAAAAGTACATAAAAATGAAGCCTAAGATATCGCGGAAAAGGCAAAACAATTAGTAAAATAACCAAGTGCAATAAAGTGCTATAGCGTTCAAACCTGTGTGTACTACAGGAGAGGAAAATATGCCTGGTCAGAAAGAGAGGATAAACAGCCCGGTCAGAAATTGGTTAAAGGCTTTGTGCATCCTGTTCTTTGCTAGAACTGTAAATACCCTACATTATATTAACTAAAATGGCTGTTAATTCACTACAATTTTCTCTAATCATGACAGCTGTGTGTTAGTTACCTCTCTGTACATAAATGTTAGGCACACAACTATGTTCCTTTCTGGCCATTTTTAAGATGGCAACTGGAAATGATAGTCACTGAAAAAATTAAACTATAAAGTACTCAGAGTTTGGAAACTCAAAATCACTGCAAGTCGACCACAAAACTCCTTATCTAAAATATAACCTTTAGGCCTCGTTCACACGGCTTATTCTGCCGCGGATTGGCGCCGTACTGCGCGCCAGATTTGCGCTGCAGTACGGCGCCAATCGCGGCAGCAATTACGGTAATCCACTGCTCTCATAGAGAACAGTGTGAATCCGTCGCTCCTCCCGCTCGGCGAATCCGCCACGGGGGAGAAAGTGACATGCACATTATTTACGGCGCGGACGCGCCGTAAACAATGCATTGTCTATGGAGCTGGGGAGCGGCGCCCCCGCCGCGCTCCGGCCCCGCCTCCGTCCCGCCTCTTATTCACGGCGGATTTGTGCGCTCAATACGGCGCACAAATCCGTCGGGAATAAGCCATGTGAACACAGCCTTATTAATATATTAAAAAGCAAAAACTAAAAACCTTTAATGCAGCTGACAGTTGCCACCACCATGTGATATGGGAGTAGTATAATATATAATATTAAATTATATGACCCTATCAAGACCCTACACTGAACCTGGCCCAGGGTAGTCGTCCCGAAAGGGTCGGCCCCACCATGGAGGGCTTGCCCTATTAATCCCCTACTTAATCCTTTTTTACTCTATACATAGGTAGATATACATAGGGAATCACAAAACCGGTCATATAAAAATATGCTCAATGTCACACATCCACTACTCCCAAAAAGATATCATAAATTAAATTAAATTAACAAGGGTCAGATACCCTGCTCACAAAGACAAGAAGATGGTCATAAATATACACACATTCCATCTGCTAGTGACCCTATAAGCCACAGGTCAGGTATAGGATACCACATGGGTCACACTGAACTAGATCCAGCCTTAGTTTGAAATTACCTGGACTTTCCAGTTTCCATAATTAAATATGCAGATAATAGTATATACGAACTTAGCTGATGTGGCAGAAGACCCTTATCTTCCCGTATTCCCGACGCGTTTCTCCCTGTTACACACTCCAGGGTTCATCAGGGGAGTATTGTTAATCCCAAATAGGGTAGACAGCCATGATGTTGCTGCACGTCTTGATACCAGACAACCAAGTCAAAGCTAACCTGCCTTTAAATATCAGTGCGCTGCCGTCTTCCCGCGCGCTGACATATTCGGTTTGTTTGTATGTTGGCGCGCTACGCATGCGAGGGAATGCCGTAGTCATAGAGACAGGACTCACATAGACCCGTAAAAGATACATCTAATTATAGACTGTATATTCATCTATAGATGTGTGTAAATAATTTTACATTTATATGCCTCTTCCCGTTTAAGGATGTGATCTAATATAGATTAAAGACCTGATTTAGACAACCATGTCACCCACGCAGGCTGTACATTGGATGTGCAACTAATTAATTAATAAATGAGTGACGCTCCTGGTGATATTTACCCCGATTATATCAGATGAATATTAGATATCATCATATCCAGAGTGGCAAGCTTCCCTTAAGGGGTTAAATCTCCTTTAGGATGCTATGTTGCCCCAGGGTCTTACAAAAATAGTATCCTGAAGTTATAAGATATATTTTATGTCTGGCTTGTCTGTTTAATGCAAGGAGTCACTGATATAGAATGCCCCAGGACCGAGAGTCTGAACTGCGCATGCCTGGAGAAAGGGAGCGTCGTTTCTATGGTATCGCGACAGGATTGACGCGTGCGCAGAGAACCCTAGGATTTGGGGTGGGTACTGCGCATGACAGGAATAGTGAGTCCTGTCTCTATGACTACGGCATTCCCAGGCATGCGTAGTGCGCCAACATACAAACAAACCGAATATGTCAGCGCGCGGGAAGACGGCCGCGCACTGATATTGAAAGGCAGGTTAGCTGTGACTTGGTTGTCTGGTATCAAGACGTGAAGCAACATCATGGCTGTCTCCCCTATCTGAGATTAACAATACTCCCCTGATGAACCCTGGAGTGTGTAACAGGGAGAAACGCATCGGGAATACGGGAAGATAAGGGTCTTCTGCCACATCAGCTAATATACTATTATCTGCATATTTAATTATGGAAACTGGAAAGTCCAGGTAATTTCAAACTAAGGCTGGATCTAGTTCAGTGTGACCCATGTGGTATCCTATACCTGACCTGTGGCTTATAGGGTCACTAGCAGATGGAATATGTGTATATTTATGACCAGCTGGTTGTCTTTGTGAGCAGGGTATCTGACCCTTGTTAATTTAATTAAATTTATGATATCTTTTTGGGAGTAGTGGATATGGGACATTGAGCATATTTTTATATGACCAGTTTTGTGATTCCCCATGTATATCTACCTATGTATAGAGTAAAAAAGGATTAAGTAGGGGATTAATAGGGCAAGCTCTCCATGGTGGGGCCGACCCTTTCGGGACGACTACCCTGCCCCGAGCCAGGTTCATTGTAGGGTCTTGATACGGTCATATAATTTAATATTATATATTACACTACTCCCATATCACATGGTGGTGGCAACTGTCAGCTGCATTAAAGGTTTTTAGTTTTTGCTTTTTAATATATTAATAAAGGTTATATTTTAGATAAGGAGTTTTGTGGTCGACTTGCAGTGATTTAAACTGGAAATGATACAATTATTATAATAATAATAATAATAATAATAATAATAATAATAATCTTTATTTATATAGTGCCAACATATTCTGCAGCACTTTACAATATAGAGGGAATAAGCACAGACAAAACAGACATTAAATTATAAAAAGCTACGTAAAAATCAGACACGCGGTGTAAGGGCCCTGCTCGCAAGAGTTTTACAATCTTTTTAGGGTGTATGGGTGAAAAAAAGGGGTTACAAGTGCTTGGTTTAAAAATGGTCCAGCCAAGTTACATAAATATGGGGTAGTATACATAAAAAGTGGATGAATCTGCCATCCCAACCATACATCTATATACAGATAAGTGCCTTTGGGTGCCGAAGTTTAGGAAGCGATGAATGTGTGACAGAATTTGGGAGGTTAACAATTAGGGATCTTGATAGGTTGTCTAAGAAGATGAGTTTTCAGAGCGTCCTTAAAAACTGTGGGGGTTTTGGAGGTGCCTGACACATGGGATAACATGCTCCAGAGAACTGGTGCAATACGTGCAAAGTCTTGTAGAGGGGCATGGGAGGTTCGGATAGAGTGAGTGTGTAAGTCTATGATTCAGTAGCAGGGGCGGAGAGAGCAGGTAGGGTGGGTAGACAGGGGATGGGGGAAGGAGATGTGGGGGGTGCAGCGCCTGTGGAGAGCTTATGGTGAGAGTGATTAGTTTTATTTTGTATCTGTGCTGAAAGGTACCAGTGCAGAGACTGACACAGGGTAAAAGGCATCAGTATAGCGGCGGGAAAGAAAGACAATCTGGCTGCTGCATTCAGGAAAGATTGGAGAGGGGAGAGTTTAGAGGGAGACCAACAAGTAGGGAGTTACAGTAGTCAAGACGAGAAAGAATAAAAAGCAACAATGAAGTTTTGGCTGTTTCCACAGTGAGAAAAGGACGGGATTCTGGAGATTGTTCTTGAGGTGCAGGTGACAGGAGCGGCAGGTTTTGGATATTAGGGGGTGAAGGACAGATCCGAGTCTGTGTAACCCCAAGACAGGGGGCCTGCTGCCTAGGAGTTGTGGTGGTGCCACAACACAGAGAAAATAGCAGGGTGGGGGGGGTTTAAAGTAGACGGTGGGGATGACTAAAGTTCAGTTTTTGGTGAGGTTTAGTTTAAGATACAGGGAGGACATGATGTCAGAGACAGCGGACAAACAGTCACTGGTGTTTTGTAGCAAGGCAGGAGTGATTTCTCGGAGGGGGTTTGTATAGTTGAGTGTCATCAGCGTAGAGATGGTACGGAAGCCGAATCTGCTGAGGGTTTTTCCAATGGGGGCTGTGTAGATTGAAAAGAGGAGAGGACCAAGAACGGACCCCTGAGAAACCCCAACAGCAAGAGGAAGAGGAGAGGAGGTAGAACCGGAAAATGAGACACTGAAGGAGCGATCAGACAGGTAAGATGAGAACCAAGAGAGAGCGGTGTCATGAGAGGCCCAAATTTGGAATGAGCATGTATGAGGAGGAGGTGGGTGATCAACATTGTCTAAACACTGCAGAGAGATCCAGAAGAAGCAACAATGAGTAATTACCCTGAGATTTAGCAGTGTGGAGATCGTTGGAGACTTTAACTAGAGCAGTTTCTGTGGAGTGTAGGGTGCGGAAACCTGATTGCAGAGGGTCAAGAAGAGAATTAGTAGAGAGATAGCGGATTAGGCGAGAATAGACCAAGCGTTCCAGGAGTTTAGAGAGGGAAGGGCAGGTTAGAGACTGGTCGTAAGTTAGCAGCACAAGACGGATCCAGAGGGGGATTTTTTATTAAAGGGGTTATAATAGCGTTTTAAAGGGGGGATGGAAAGATCCCAGTGGAGAAGAGAGGTTACAGATTGTAGTGGGGTGGAGAGAGGACAGCTGGAGAAATAGACTGGACGAGGTGGGAGGGACTGGGGTCACTAGAGCAGGGGGTGGGGCAAGCAGACAGCAGAAGCCTGGACACTTCTTCTTCTGATGTCGGGTCAAAAGGCTGAAAGCAGATTAGAGGACATGTGGGCAGGGACATAACTGGTGTTATTTGGGATTGTGAAGTGATTTTTTTGCCGGATACTGTCGATTTTGGGTCTTTGAAGTGAGTGGCCAGGTCTTCAGCGCAGAGGTCAGTGACCAGGGTCCTGAGCTTTGGGTCTGAGGAGGGAGTGGAATGGTCAAACTGGTGTTTTGGGTTTGTTGGTAGTGTTGAGATGAGGGAGGTGAAATATTTTTGTTTGGCTCAGTGAAGGGCAGTGGTGAAGTCCTCAGCATGAATTTATAGTGGAGAAAGTCTGCAGGTAGCTTTGACGTTCTCCACAGATGCTCTGCACACCTGGAACATTGCTGGAGAAAACGAGTCTGAGGTGTGTGCCAAGGCTGCGGACGTCTGACTCTGGTGGTGCGGTGTGTGAGTGGTGCCAACATGTCCAGGTGGGTTTGGGTGAGAGTTTCATTGTAATGTTGCAGGGGAGGTCAGCACAGGAGAAGGAGGAGATTAGGGGCATTGAGGACTGTATGGTGTCAATAAGTTGGAAAAAGCAATTTAAAAAGTGAAATATAAAAAATATAACTATGTAAAATATATAGGGGCACTGACTATGGCATCTGTGCTAGAATTCTGGCTCAATTTGACCAAAAATACATGCACTAACTGATACATAATTTTGGCATAATTATTGGCGCAAACTAAGCCAATTAATAGATAATATAAATTTAGACTAAACAGCCTAACCATGTATTAGAATTATCATACAGCTGAGCCACTATGATAATTCTAGTGCATTTTTAGACTATATGCATGGTGTGAATAAATCTTAAATCTTAGAACTGTATCACCACTGTAAAATTATGTAATGCAATTAGAGTATGGTTCCTATGGTCACGTCAAGGCACTCCATTGCCATAGCCAGCTCACTTAATAGAAAACAACAGGGGATTTTTATACCACTAATGAGGTAAATAAAACATTGAAGGCAAATACAGGCTAAAAGCTGAATTATTTATTACAGTCCTGTTATCACAGTCAGCAGAATATAGGCTGGACATACAGAAGACCGAGATCCGTGAAAGAGGGGCACAGAGACTATACTAATAGAACCACCAGCATTAGGCAAATATATAAAGAATATAAATATAAATATAAAATAAATCAGGAGCCAGAAAAGAAGCTACAAATGCATCGAAAATGTTAAGCTTAGTGAACAATGACACAATGAGTGGAGCTTCGATTGTACTTTTTAAGTTCTATTTTTTACCTTGGACTACTAAAAAGTCTAATATATTTCAGAAAGTAAAGACTACTTTTGAACATATTTAATGGACAGCAAAGCACAAAGGTTAGTTTAGAACAAAACTGTTAGTTTAGAGCAAAAAAGACTCTCTTCCCTCCTTTAATGTTCTTTACATCATACCTTATTCTCGGTTTTTTCCTTGTTTCACATTTTGTTTCGTAACTAGTGTTTTTATGTATAAAACTAAACACTTTTATGTGCTAGTATTTACATATAACTAACAAACCATTCCAGACCAGAAATTAATTGCATTAACTGGTTTAATTTTTCGCAGATAGGATCAGATATTTTTGTACCCGACAAATAAAATAATTTAAATGCTTCTAATCAGTAATTATTCTAAGTATTCTATGAATTAATTCAAGGTTGTCCTATATCTTACATACAGAATGTCTGGGGGCAAAATGTTTCTCTTTGTGGAGAGTGCCAAGTTGGTAAAAAGATTCTTGCAAAACATGCTCCCTGGAAAAGAATACATTCTAGAAGGAAGAACGCTGTCTCGTCTATTTAAGGTATAAGAATAGTGAAGAAATCAGGCGATACCTTTTTCAGGCTAACTGAGTATATTTGATGGTGAGCTTTCGAGAGAACTAGCTCCCTTCTTCAGACAGGTTGTTATACAAGAAATTGAAAATTCACAGACTTTTTATACACAAAAGACATGGACCTTCAAAGGTCCTAGAATCTTAAAAAAAAACAAAATGCATTATAAGCAGAGAAGTCATTTACGGCAGGTCCCAAAACATCAAATAAACTGGAAAAATTGTGAGGCGTGACGGAGGGGTCAGTAATTCTGTGTCTTATCTGTAGCCATCAGATGTAATTTGTGGCCACACAGTTCACCCATAGTTTGACATAAAGCTGGGGAATGAATATTTAGCCCATTTTGCAAGTCTGAAATTTTTGCATTAATTTAAATTCCCACTCCTTTCTCCTCTCGCGTCTTAAAGTTCCCATTAAAACCATAATTTCAGATCTTCAATAGAATGGTCATCTCTGGAGAAGTGTTGTTTCCACTGGGAGATCAGTTTCTGTTATTAATAGTGAATCTGTTGAGATTCATTTCGCTGGCTGAGTCTCTGTCCTGTTTCCCTCACATAAAGGCCTGTGGTCGGACATTGCGCAAAACATAATCAATACACCACATTGCTAAAACCTGCAGGAAAATGTCCCCCTAATTTTGTGCACCTGCTGGGAAATGTGGGAAAAGGACACTGGCAGCGGTGTTGGGTGTGTCTGCAGGGCTTGCACCTGTTTCTGCAGCAGGGTGAAATGCCATTTTCTGTTGGGGCCTTCAGGGCGCTCTGGACAAAATACGCCGCAGGTTTTGTGGGTTTCCGAAAGGAAAGGAGAGGGGGGGCGGGAATAATGTCCTTGAGTCTGTTGTCCCTATGTAGTACAGGTTGAAGTTCCTTGGCAATCTTTCTTAGGATCTCCAGCTGTGGGTTGTAAGTTACAACTAGGACATAATAATAAAACCAGCTGACAAAGGGGGCGCAATAGTCATGATGAACACCTCTGACTATATCCAGGAAGCAAACAGGCAGCTGTCCAACCCAGCCCATTACTCCAAACTTGACAGTGATCCCACAGAGGACTTTATAAAACAGCCTTAAAGAATATTGTCAAGAAGTTTCCAACCAGGGTCCAGAGGCAGGTAGGGGGCTCATCCCAGCGGATCCCAGGCCGGGCTGCTTTCTACATGCTCCCCAAGATCCACAAAAGATGGCAACCCTGGAAACCTTATCATTTCTGGTATTGGGACTCTGACAGAGAAAATCTCAGGTTGGGTGGAAAATCTCCTAAAAACCCCTGGTCAGAGATACTTTCCTAGTTAGTTCCAGGACACCACGGATCTTCTTAACAAACTCAATGCCCTCGGTCCACTTCCTGAGGGCACCATTTTGGGAACCATGGATGTAGAATCCTGTATACAAACATACCCCACAAGGATGGAGTTGCAGCATGTCGGCGCACCTGGTGAAAAAACCTCCCAACAAAACCAGTAACACAGCTCATATAGTTCATACTCAGCCACAACCCATTTTAAAATTTGGAGAGGACCTAAAATCTAAAAGCGAATGGGAACTTCAATGGTCCAGAGTGTGCCCCAGATGCAAACCTCTTTATGGCTGAACTGGAAGGAGCGTATCTATCCACCTGCCACCCAAACTTAGATGTAAACCCCGTTACATCGATGATATCATTGTCATCTGGACTCGGGCGAGGAGGCCTTAATTCAATTTCCATAATGACTTCAATAACTTCCACCCCACCATCAACCTTAAACTTACCTATTCAGAGAGCAAAATCCACTTTCGGATACTACAATACACATCAAAGACCCCCGGCTATTCACATCAGTGTACCACAAACCCAAACAGAACGGCCTAAACCCCAGAAATGACAGCTTCCACCCCAAGCACACAAAGCAGTCCATTATATACAGCCAGGATATATGATACAATCGTATTTGCTCCGACAAGACAGACCTGGACAAACACCTCCCCGGATTGAGGACAAAATTTCCCAATTTGGGGTACAGGCCAAAAAGGGGACGGACAATCAAAACAGCAAAAGCGGCCGCCACAACAGAGACTGTCTGCCACATACAAAGAGACCCAAAGGAAGAACGAGTTGCCCCTAGTTGTAACTTACAACCCACACTGGAGATCCTAAGAAAGATTGCCAAGGAACTTCAACCTGTACTACATAGGGACAACAGACTCAAAGACATATTCCCAGTCCCCCCTCCCTTTCCTTTCGGCAACCACAAAACCGCAGCGTAATATTGTTTTGGAGTGCCCTGAAGCCCCAACAGAAAAATGGCACCTGACCCTGCCTGCAGAACAGTGCAAGACCGCAGACACATCCACAAACCCCTGTCAGTGAACCTGTCCCACAGCCCAGCAGGTGCACAGAATTATGGGGGACATTTCCTGCAGGTCTAGCAATGTGTGTATCTGATTTTTGTGCGCAATGCCGACCACAGGGCCCTTTTTGTGGGGAAACAGGACAGAGACTCAGCCAGCGCATGAAAATCCCCACAGATTCACATTAATAACAGCAGAACTGATCTCCAGTGGCACAACACTTCTCCAGAGATGACCATTCTATTGAAGACTGAAAATTATGGTTTTAATGGGACACTTTAAGATGCAGAGAGAGAGAAAGGAGTGGGAATTAAATTTAAAGCAAAAATTTCAGACTCTGCAAAAAAGGGCTAAATATTCATGCCAGCTTTAAAGTCAAACTATGTGTGAACTGTGATGGCCACAAATTACATCTGATTGGCTACAGATAAGACACAGAATTAACTGACACCCTCCGTCACGCCTCACAAGTTTCCGATAGTTGATGTCTTGACCTGCCGTAAATGACTTCTCTGCTTATAATGCATTTGTTATTTTTAAGAATTCTAGGACCCTTTGAAGGTCCTGTCTTTTTTTATAAAAAGTCTGTGAATTTCAATTTCTTGGTATAACAACCTGTCTGAAGAAGGGAGCTACTTCTCTCGAAAGCTCACCATCAAATATACTCAGTTAGCCTGAAAAAGGTATCGCCTGATTTCTTCACTATTCTACTACTTTCTATGGCTAACACGGTACAACATTATACTACTAGCTATTTAAGGTATGTTAGTCTGATAGGAGTGTCTATCACCTCGGAAATTCGCATTCCTGAAAGTTTTCATGCAGAGCAGAGAGTTGGTTGGCCTGGTGCAGTACTCTTCATTCTGTCCTATGGAGTTCTCTATAGGATAGAATGGATGAACAGTGCAAGTGTGACCTGCATCTATTCAATATCTATAACATATCCTATCGATATTCCATAAATGTCTGGGATGGGAGCACCCCTTTAATGGGTCAGGCTTGACTTAAAATATCACAGCCCAAGTGAGACAGCTTTCTTTCTTCTGGAGGAGAGCACATCTGAATAATGCATACAGTATGTAACATTTCTGTGTATTAAATTGTGACTTATTAAGTGTCCAAAACAAAGTAACTGCATGTTAGGTCTTCTTTTGGCAGCAGGGGGAGCCCTAATACAAAATGTTTAATAAGGAAATCAATACCTACATAGATCTGTTGATCCATTTTAGGGCGTGTTTTTCCCAGAGAATGGTTAGAGCAGGTGTGCAGCATACACATACTAGCACTGGCTCTTAGCCATTAGTGTGTAACACCTATAGAAGCATTCAATTGGAGTGGAATGTTAAAAATTGTTTTTCATATGCATTAAATGTGAATTTGTTTTCAAACTGTAATACATTCAGACAGTGGATTTGTTGCTATAAGAAACAACAATTATGTGGTCAATTGGTTAGACCAAATCTTCTACAACCATAAACTAATATCAGCTTCCTCTCTTTCTCAACTCCCAAAAACATATTGGAGAGTCATGGCTATCTTAAATATACTTTTTACTCTTTTAATTAGTTATCCCAATTGGGACACAACCTCTCAATGGAACCAGGGATTACCAGCCAGTCTCCCATGCTGGTACTTGCCAGGTCTTAAGCCGTGTAACATCTGAGATCTGACAAGGGATGGCACATTCAGCTTAGAATGGCCAATTAGGATACAACCACTTGTAAATATAGAACATTCATCCAGCTGATCCATGGAACCCAGAGTTTGCGAAAAATGGGTTATTTTCTTTTATTAATATAAGTCAGCTTTTTGAGCAATATTAAGCAGTGGCATTTTTCCAAATCTAGTTATCAATTTCTTAGATGTAACTAAAAAGTTCTGGTTATAGTTAATGGTTTCTATCTGGTCCATACTTGCTACTTTGCCTGAAACACAAAGGGCGACATGTATGAAACTTGGAGCATTGAGGCCATTTTTCGCGTCTTTTTTCCAGTGAAAAATGTGCCTGAATATGTTAAAGTGGTGAATCTGTGTCATAAATGGCGCCTTGCATATGAGTTTGGCACGCCAAGGAACTTTGGCGCATTAGTAATGCACCACACATGTATTAGTTATGCACCAATCATGTGTTTGACATAAACTATAGCCGGCACACCACAGGTTTTGTTGAGACTTGTGGTGCAACATGCAAGGTCACTACCAAAATCACTACCATAGTAGACTGCTATTATCTGTTTGTAATCACTGATAACACTACACTAACTCCGTACATACACAGCTGAGAACGGGTTTTATGTTACATGCTGTCTTGGTTTTAGTTAATTTTTTTTTTTAATTTTAAATTAATTTTAGATTATATGAATCCTAAATACATTTAAAATGGGAAGTAATTTTTCTTTTTGTAAACTTTTATATTAAAAATTTTAATTATAAAATTTTTTATAATTTAATTTTATATAGCTTGAAAAATTATCAAAAATCATTTTTTTTAAATTGTACGGGGGTGAAAGTTGAGAAAAAAGGGACTTTTTTTCCCCAAATTTGGAAAAACCTAGTTCAAATTAAACTGTAACTGCACAAGTCGGGCAGACCATTTTTAAAAATTGGTCTGTCTGGTACAGCAGTAAAGGGCGCCCAATTTTCCGGCCACATTAAATAAGTGTTTTCCCAAAACTTTCCCCATGTTTTTGGCACAGTACAGTTTTAAACCCAAATGTGCACAATGCGCCAAATATGTTAAATTCGCCCCCTTCATAAAACGGGAAAATTTTAGGCAACAATTTCCCTTTTGCCACATTTAACACCAGAACATTAATTGACCCCTTCAACTTTTGGGCCTATATTTTCGGGCACAGTTGCAGACCCTATTTTGGGAAACACAACAGAGACAATTTCAATTTTTTTCCCCAAATTTATCTATCAGCTTGAAGGTAAAGAAAACAGCATGCTTTATCCAATTGTCTTTAAAAGATTTTAATTTCTTGAACACTTTTCCCCTTTTTTCTAGTACCCCCATTTTCGAAAAATTTTATTTTAAGGAAAAAACTCTTTGTTTTCAGTGAGTTTTCTACACACAGGGCCCAAAACCCTTGGGTACCCCCCTTTAAAAAGAAAAAAAAAACCCCAAAATGGCCCACGGGAAAAAACTGAAACTGAAAAAAGTAAAATTAGGGGTTGACGTTTAACTTTGGGCCCCTCGCCCAACGGCGAGGGGTCAATATCAAACCATCTCGAAAAAATTAGTCGAGGGGTCGAGGGTAGTTTAAATGATCAAAGACCAAAAAAGTCTATGGGAAAAGCAACAACACCTCTTCTTTAAACACCCAAACAGGGCGGGGGAAAGCTGGAATTAACACCACAACAAGTCAAATGGAAACGTCCCTACATCTAGGCAACACATTTAAAGGTTATAAAACCACAAAAAAAAAATTAAAACCCCATTCACTATCCCTGTCTTGTACCACGGCATAAACCCCCTTAAACCCCCATCCCCAAAAATTTAAAAAGTGCCAAAAAGGCAAAAAGATTTGAACCACCCCATTTTACTTGAACTGGACATTGAATATCCCTTCCTAAAACGCAGCAAAAACCCCCCAAACCCTTTCATAAACCCCCAGATTTAAAAGGGGCCGGGAAAAAGGAGTTTTTTCAACCCCCATTTTATTTTAACTGGACTTGTTTTTACCTGTCCCGGGGCCACAGCTTTAACCCAAAAACCCTTTTCAAAACCCCCAATTCAAAATTTCCCGGGGAAAAAGGGAGTCTTTAAACCCACCAATTTAAAGTTGAATTTGGACATTGACTAAAACTGCCCGAAACCGCAGAATAAACCATTAAACCTTCTGACCCAAAAGATTAAAAAGTGCCGGAAAAGGAGTTTTTTCAACCCCCCATTTTAGTTTTCACGGGAACCTTTGACTATACCTGCCCCCGGGGCCACACCCATGAGCCCCAAACCTCATGCCCCCCCACATTTAAAAAAGTCCCGGGAAAAAAGGGATCTTTCAACCCCCCTTTTTTTTTCACGTGGACATATACGGGCCCCTGCCTGGGAAACGTTTTGCCCCCTGTATGAGTGCGGCCCAAAATTGAGTTTCATTTGGGAAAATTTACTGGGGGTTTAAAACCCCTCCTTTTTCCCCCCAAAGTCCCCCCTTTTTTTTTGGGCCCCTTTTTTTTTCTCTTTTTACTCAACGTCTGGGGAAAAATTGTCTCTGTATTTTTGTTCTCTTTTCGTGCTCCATACTCCATGTCCTCTGAATAACCTAAAATCGGGAAAATTTTTTTCCTGTACCCCCCCTTGTAAAATTTCGGGGAAATTTTTTTTTTCCCAAACCCTATTTTGACATGCAAGTTTTTTAGAATTTTTAAATTTCAAGAAAACACATTTTAAAAATAGGATGGAATCCCCCCAAATTCCCTTTGTTTTCTTTTTTTTTAATTGAAATTAAATGGGTTGCTCAAAACAGGGGGTTTTAGAGCTATGTTTTTAAAAATCTTGCAAAAACAAGTCATTTTGCAATAATTGGGGGTTCCCCTTTAAAAAGTGGGCCTACCTATTCCGTTTCGAAAACACCATCACCCTTGAGCGACTCTTGACCCAATTTTGAAGGAAAAAAAGGGCTGTTAGAAAAAAAACATTTTTTTATACTAGGACCTGTATTTTAAAACTGCATGTCACAGCAAAATGCCCCCAAAAAAATTTAAAACCAAAACCCTTGAGCCATTTGGACAATTTTTAAAGAAAAAAATGTCCCCTTTTTGAAACAAATTTTTTTTATAATAGGCCTTAAATATAGCTGAATTTCAAAGCAAAAAGCCCCCCAAAAAATTTAAAAAGCATGACCCTTAAACCACTTTTGGGCCAAATTTTTAAGAAAAAAAATGTCTGTTAGAAACAACATTTTTTTTTTAAAAGGACCTGTAGTAAACCCTTTCATTTCAAAGCAAAATTTCCCCCCAAAAAATTTAAAGCATGACCCCTTAAACCACTTTGGGGCAATTGTGAAGAACAAAAAATTCCGTGAAAACCCAAAAATTTTTTTATAATAGGACCTGGAAATATTGCTTTTCATTTCAAAGCAGCAGGGCCCAAAAAAATTTTAAAAATTACACTCAGCCACGTTAAAAAAATGTGAGGGGGAAATTGGGGACTTAGAAGCCACATTTTTTGTTCCCCAAAGGGCCATGGGTTATTTCTGTATCTCACAGCAACATGACCCCCAAAAAAATTTTAAATTACTTCTCAAACCCCATTAAAAAATTTTGAGGGAGAAATGCCCTTTAAAAACCACATTTTCTGTTCCAAAAAAGGGCCTGATTATTTCTGTAAATCCCAGCTACATTACCCCAAAAAAATTAAAAAATTTGACTTCCAGCCACAAATTAAAAAATTGTGATGGAGAAAAGGGCCCCTTTAAAAACCACATTTCTGTTCCCCAAAGGCCAAATTAATTTCTGTAACTCCAGCTACAAGACCCCCCAAAAAAATTTTAAATATGAAATTCTCACCACTATTAAAAATTTTAGGGAGAAAAAGCCACTTTAAAAACCCCCATTTCCTTTTTCCAAAAAACCATAATTAAGCTGTACCACAAAACATGACCCAAAACCATTTACAAAGCAAAAACCCTTTTAAAATAAAAATGAATAAAAGGAATATGGTGTGTCATGAAACCTTGCTGCCCCTTTTTCAGTCTCCTCCAGCAAATCCCCCAAAATGAACTGTTGGAAAAGAGAATAAAAAATTGCAGTAAGAAAAGATCAAAATTTTTAAAAAAAAATTTTTTTAAAAAAGGGAAACCTTTCCGTTTGAAGAGGAATGTGAAGTAAACCGGCCAAAAATAAAAAAGGTGACCTCGGGCAATTGGGCCACAACACATCGAGATCCCTGCCCCATTCAAACTTGATGAAAGTCCCAAAAGATCCCCAATTTTCTGTGAAAGCCGGATTGCATTTGTCTGAAAAAGACCCCTTTCCCCCAGCTTTTTTGGGAAAGGGCCCCTCAGGGTATGATGCAGGCTGCTGGCAAGGGCAACACCTCAAAGGCCGTGGCCCGGCGAGCCTCGGGGATTCGTTTCCCTTTTTGGGGTACCCAGAAGTCTAATTGGGGGCCCGGAACACATACAAAAAAATAGGGGGTTGAAGACCAGAAAGGGGCTTGCCCCCATGATCCTAAGCTGGGCCCTGTGTTTGGATGGTGGGCCCCGCATTGCAAACGTTGGGGAGGTTGGGAAACAAAGATTGCCAAGGTCCCCCCATTAGGCTTTTGCCAAACCTTCTTGGGTGCGGCTGCTTTCCCCCTATGGCTACTTGGGGGCTCTACGCTTTCACGCGCTGATGTTTTTGGGTTTCCCCCCGTGACATTGGGGGAAAGTTGGAAAGAAAAACCCCAAAAAGAAAGTCTCCAGTTTATCAAACAGCAAAGGCTGGGGAAGGAAATTTCTGATTTTGTTTTGGGTAAGGGGGTCAAAGAGGGGGGCCACCCAGTAAATGTTGTTCATTTTGTTTTCCCTTAAATTTGCAGGATAAACTTTTGGAGGAAGGGGCCCATCATTGAAACTCAGTGAGAGAGGGACCCTTTGTTTTCCCCAAGAAATCGGGGTCGAGGGGGCACTAGAAAACTGATTTTCCCCTCATCTTCCCCTCCGCCTCACTTTCGGGGCCAACCTTTTTCCCAAAGGGGCAAAAAACGTCGGTAACGTCGGTGCCCTGGGAAATCTTCCTCCCTCCCCCTCCTCTCCTCCTCCGCTGCCTGCCCAAGCTTCAAAACACCCTGACTTGCCTAGATGATGCACCCTGAAGTGATGCCCACCTTGCACAAGCCTGGACCCCAAAACCCCCACTGCCAAATGAAGACCGTTTAAAATTTTGTAAAAAGGGAGGGCCTTGTGGTTTTTGACGGAAAAAGGGTTTCTTTGCCCCCGCATCTGTGCCCCCATCCCCCTCCCCCGTCGTTTGGGGGGGACCTGTTTTTTCAGAGTGCCCCCAAACGATCTTTAAAAGGGAACTAAGATCCCCACAATGCTCATGCTGACAAGGGAAGTGCCCCGCACGGACCTTTTTGGGTTTGGCTTCTTCAAAACTGGAAAGGGAAGGGGGAAGAGCTCTTTCCCCCCGCCCCCACTTCTTTGGTCAAACCCCCGAGGTCCGCACCACTGCTTTCAGGCCAGGGTGTCACTTTCGTACTGCGAAAGGGCTTTTTGCGTGCTGCCAAAATCGCTGGAGCATGGGGGGGGGAATTCCACCCGTGTTGCCACGTAAACAATAAAAGGTTGAGGGGGGAGGCCGAGCTGACGCTGAAACCCCCCCCCACCCCCGGAGGGGGATGAAGCGGGTTTCGAAGGGTTTGGAAGTGCAAACTTAGATTTTGGCCCTTCCTCAGCGGGCAGCCCCAGCCCCGGGGTAGCTTTTTAAGAAAGTCTGGAAAAACAAGGTTTTTTGACATGTCCCAAAGGGAAAAGGGTTTTGGGGCCTCCGCCTCCCAAATTTTTAAAGGGGTTGGCCGCAGTTTTTCGCCCTTTTTCGAAACACCACCTTGCCGGGCACAAGGTTTTTTTTTTTGGCACCCAGCCAGGGGCTCGGTCTCTTTTGGGGAGAGCCCCCAACAGCCCCATGACCGTTGTGTGGCCCGGGGTTTCCCCAAAAAAAGGGGAAAAGATTTAATTTTTCAACATGGCCTTTTTTTCTCTGGGACGTGATCCCACCAGGGGAAATTTGGGGGGAAAGGCCCTGCACCATCCCTGGGTTTTTGAAAAGCTTTCCCCGACCTGAGAGCCAGGTCACCCCCCGAGACAACCAACCCAGCTCCCCAGTGAGCTTTTCACAGAGATTATAGGGGCCTTTTGGGCCGTTTTACTAGTCCATGTGTCGGGGGCAGATGGACTTTTTCCGGCCAAACAGATGCAACAATGCGCTTAAAAATTTTAGGACACGGGGCTGGCCGGGGCCCAGGGAGGCTTTTTTTTTTGGCAAAGAAATCCCTTCTCGGCATTTTTTTTTTTGGGGGGGGCAGGCAAGGGCCATGACGTGGGGGGAACCCCTCTGTGTTACCAGAAGGGAAAGGAACATTTCCAAGGCCAAAAACCTGGCATGCCCGGGGAAAATTTAGGGTTTTTGGTTTGGGGTGGGTTTTGGGGTTTAAAATGTTTCTTTGCTCCCAAAAAACCGGAAGACAGAAGGCGGCGTAGACTGGCCGCTGTACGGGTGCAGGTCGTCAAATTTTTCGGAAAGGGGAAGGGGGAGGAGGGTCTCTGGGGGTGCTGGGGGGTACTGGGCGGCGGTGGAGGGTGAAGCAGAGGTGATCCTTTTATCATGACCTGAGGGGACAAGGGGAGTGAGAAGGTTGGGGGGAGGAGGGGGGCGGAGGGCAGAGGGGGTCCCCCCAGTGGTTGGAGGCCCGGGATCGGTTTAGGCCCCTTTTTTGGCCCAAATTTGCCTCCAAATTTTAAAATAATGCATTTTGCCCGCTTTTTGACAAAACTTTTTGGTGGTGGTTAACCACCTAAGGTTCTTGCCTTTTACTTATTTCGTTTATGGGGAAAGGCGGCATATGGGCATTGCTGGGTGAATCAGAGGCTTGCTCAAAGAAGGCCCAGGCTTGAGAGGGCCCCCGGGCCTTTTTTGGGCGGCGAAAAAAGCGAGGAGCGGGGTTTGCGCTGACCCGGGGTGGCGGAATTTATTTTTCAGCGGGGCCCTTTTGCGACCGCCCCCCTTTCCCCTTTTTTAGGCAAAAAACCTTTCGACACTACCCCATCGTCTTCCTCCTTCCATGATGAAGCGCTCGCAAAACAAAATTTGCTGAAAAGACCCCGTTGGATCCGCAATGTGTCAAAAATCATTTAAACAAAACAAATGACCTTTTTTCGTCCCCGCATTTTCATCCAGGAGCTGGGGGGCTTCAAGCAAGAGGGACTGCAAGGCGTTTCCCACCGCCCGGGATTTTTTTCCCCATTGACGGCTTCCTTTCCTCCCCCCTTTTGGGTCAGTAACCCGGGGGTCAGAGCAAAAGAAAATCATCCTCTTTGGCCTTTTTGATTTTTAAACATGCCCTTTTGACCCAACCCCCATTTTGGGCATCAAAGAAAGGGCTTTAAAAATGGGTTATCCACAGTGGTTTGGTTCGAGTTACATTTTGGGGGTGCTTCTTTTTGGACCGGGGTGTGGTGAAGGGGGATGACGACATTTTTGGGGCCCTGATGGGAGGGGAGGAGGTAAAACTGCTGGAAAGCAGGTTGCATTTAAACCCCTGAAGGCAGAAAAGGCGACGCCCGGTTTGTTACCTTTTAGATTCACAGGGGCCCCGACCCAGCGATGACAGGCCTGAAGGGCCCGCAACTGACGATCCGCTGGCATCTTTTTTGTCGCCCGCACTTTGGGAAGGGGGCACCTTTCTCTCGTACCCCTTTCCTCCATGTTTTACCCCCCTTTTTCTCGCTTACCACCTTTAAATTTTGCCTAGTTCCCAAAAAAAAAAAAAATTTGAGAAGGTATGGAAAAGTTTTTTTGGGAAAATCTCTTATTAAAAGACGGCAAATCACGCCCATTTTCCCAAAAAATCAAATTTAAAAAAAAAATTTCTGGATTCAAATAAAACTGCAAAGTAGATCTATCAACAAAGCTGGCCTGCGCCAAAGTGAAAAAACACGTATCTGAAATGTATTCGGATAATACAAGTATTTTGGCACCTATCAATTAAACTGTGGTGAATACAAAAATTCTGTATTCAAATTTAACTGCAAAGTAGATCTATCAAAAAAGCAGGTCTTCGCCAAAGTGAAAAACACGTATCTGAAATTTATTCGGATAATACAAGGTATTTTTGGCACCTTTCAATTCACCTGTGGTGACTACAAAATTGCTGTATTCAAATTTAACTGCAAAGTACTCTATCAACAAGCTGGCTTGCGCCAAAGTGAAAAAACAGTATCTGAAATTTTATTCGGATAAACAGGTTTTTGGCACCTTTCAATTAAACCTGTGGTGACTACAAAATTGCTTTATTCACATTTAAGTGCAAGGTCCCTCAATGAACAAAGCTGTAGTGCGCAAAAGTCAAAAAACACGTATCTAAAATTAATCCCATGAATACAAGTATTTTGGCATCTTTCAATTCACCTGTGGTGACTACAAAATTTGCAGTATTCACATTTAAGTGCAAGGTGCCTCAATGAATAAAGCTGTAGTGCGCCAAAGTCAAAAAACACGTATCTGAAATTTATTCGGATAATACAAGGTATTTTGGCACCTATCAATTCACCTGTGGTAACTACACAATTGCTGGATTAAAATTTAACACAAAGGTGGCTCAATAAACAAATCTGGACTGGGCAAAAGTGAAAAAAAAACACGTATCTGTAATGTATTCGGATAAAAAAAAGGTATTTTTTGGCACCTATCAATTCACCTGTGGTAACTACACAATTGCTGGATTCAATTTAACTGCAAGGTGGCTCTATCAACAAATCTGTACTGGGCAAAAGTTCAACAACACGTATCTGTACTGTATTCGGATAACACAAGGTATTTTTGGCACCTATCAACCTGTGCTGACTACAAAATTGCTGGATTCTAATTTATCTGCATGGTGGATATATGAACTAAGGTGGAATGGGCAAAATTGAAAATGAACACCTTTCTGAAATGTATACTGATAATTAAAGTGGAGTTTTGCACCTAACAAAGAGACCTGCAGTTACTAGAAAAGATGTGTATCCTAATATAAGTTCAGGCTGCCCAATATCCAGGAAATATTTCAATAGAAAACTGTTAATAATAAAGCTATTGCAGTGCAATGTCTACACTAAGTTTTGGGTGAACTTATCCAGTATTCTTTATAGAGCTTGTCTGTGTTCGCCCGCGGGGGCCCCCACTCTGCTCCCCACCGTGACTTTACAGCGGTAGATGCTCCTTTAAAATTCTCTACCTAACTACATAAAATCTTCCAATCTCTAATCTAAATAAGTTGTGAGGCTCACAACTAACGGTAGAGCCTTCTCTGTGAAGAAATAGATTAATTTCGCTGAGCTGTTTGGACACAAGCAGAGTGCACGTCCTTCTGCTCTGCGACGCTGAGAGACACTGAGGCTGAACAGGAAGCGCTGTTCTATGTAAAACGAGGTCATGTGATTTTTCCAGCCAATCGCAACCATATACATCCCAGTCATGACGTCGCAAACACATCTCACCCTGCTCTATTCTGTAAGCTGATGTGCTGGCCACCAAAATGACAGGAAGCGCCGAAAATGGCGCGATCTTAATAGATGATGCACAGATTTTAACCTAAATTATCGCATGATCTAAAAATTTCGATCAACAAAAAAACTGTGCCGATTTCAACTTTGTCGATAATAATCGCTCAACACTAGTAATAATGAATGAAAATTTATTAAAAATTAACTAACAAAATCGGATATTGTGTTTGAATTGTGTTTCAACTGAAAAATAAATAAATAATGGAACATGTCAGGGCAAAAATGATGGTAACCCAAGAAAAGATTGAAAATAATTTGACCATAGGTACATGTAAAACTAAGGTGTCTTTAAACTTGTAATCAGTCAGTCTGCCTATTTAAAGAGTGAAAAGTAGTGACTGAGAGTTGTCTCCAAAGATTACAAAGAAAATTATGGAAAAACATGTTAAAGATAAAGGCTGTAAGATCATCTGCAAACAACTTGATGTTCCTGTTGTTACAGCTGGACATATTATTTAGAGGGGCTAAGGGAAAAATTGATGACAAATTGAAATGATAGATAATACAAATGGTATGTGCTCGGATTGAGCTGCTTGCACTGAGTGCTAAACGGAATGGAGTTAACAAACCAGAGTTTTCTGTGTTTAGTGTTATTGTGTGGATTGGGTGAGTGGCTACATATAGATTGCAGCAAGGTTACAACTACTGACACAGATGGAAACATTTTTTCCTTATGCTGTACACCTACTTAGGGGACTAGTTAACTGGTGTCAGGTGAATAAATTCCACTGCAGCACTCTTCTGAGCTTGCTAGCACTGAGCTGCTTGCACTGAGTGCTAAATGGAGTGGAGTTAACAAACCTGAGTTAAAAACAGGAGTGAAAAACCTGTTGGTAAACAGCCTTAATTAATAGATAGCATGACTGGCAATTTTCTTCAGTGTAGCATGTTGCTAATCTAGAAGTTTGCATTATAGATCTAGAGGAGCAGAATGCAAAACTGGGGGTGATTGACAATTATGAGAGGAGGTTGCTTCTCACTGACCAAGCAGTTAGTGGGCTAAATGTTGGGGGTGGAGTAATAGATCAGCAGGATGAGCTATGAATCTGGGTTAATGAAGTAAGAGGGAGTTCTAGAGTTACTCAAAAAGGTCAGTTCTGTTCCTGAGATTCCTAACAAAATTCCCAGGTTGTGTGATAATTAGAGATGGGCGAATTGATTCTAACGAAGTGGAATTCGTTTAGAATTTCAGGAAAAATTCGGTTCTGAACGAAGTCGAACTTTGGGGTACTTCGGGTGAACGAAGTGTACTTTTCATTGATAAAATGGCTGCGAGCACATGGCGTTACATGGGGCAAAGCACTCTGGGAGGAAGAAGGGCATAGCCTGCATGACATGTGCAGAGATGAAGCCAATCAGAGACCGGCGGGATTCTGTGACGTCACCGCACTATATAAGTCCGGGCGCGACGCTGGGAGCTCACACTCCTCTCACTGTAGTGATCAGGGAAGGTGCTGCCGCGGCTAATTGTTACTGAAGAACTGATTTTTATACAGCGATTTTTGTGGGGTGTCTCAGCTTGTCTCAGAGATTGCTTCTCTTAACGTTCTATTTCTAATTTTTTTGGGTATTGGATCTGAAATCCAGTGTGCGTCCACTGCAGCTGCATATACATTTAAATCCTATCTGCTCACAGCACATTGAATATCCAAGGGGGATCTAAGCCAGTTCCTGCTGTATTCATTTTACAATACAAATACCACTTCATTTTTGGCTGCTCAATTCTTTGGCGCAATTTACATCCAGGGGTTAATTAAGCGTTGTTTTTCTGCTGTTGTGGTGACTCCAAGAAACCGTCATTTTCACCGCCAAAATATATACATTTTTCCTGTAGCCTAATTCACAAGCAAAGGTTAATTACAATTTTATCTCTTGTTGTGTGGCGTAAAAAACACCGCATTGTAACACGCTACAAAGCTAGTAGTTTGTGGTGGCTCAATTCTTTGGCGCAATTTACATCCAGGGGTTAATTAAGCGTTGTTATTCAGCTGTGGTGACTCCAAGAAACCGCCATTTTCACTGCCAAAATATATACATTTTTCCTGTAGCCTAATTCACAAGCAAAGGTTAATTACAATTTTATCTCTTGTTGTGTGGCATAAAAAACACCGCATTGTAACACGCTACAAAGCTAGTAGTTTGTGGTGGCTCAATTCTTTGGCGCAATTTACATCCAGGGGTTAATTAAGCGTTGTTTTTCAGCTGTGGTGACTCCAAGAAACCGTCATTTTCACCGCCAAAATATATACATTTTTCCTGTAGCCTGTGGCTGCTGCCGTGACCTACACACTGTGTCAGTGTCCCACTCTGTTGCCTACTCCTGTTTTTTGCCACCTCCAGAATGTGATTGTGCCACTGCCTGACCTCATGCTGCTGCTGTGGCTGCTGCCTTGACCTCCACACTGTGTCATTGTCCCACTCTGTGGCCTACTCCTGTTTTTGCCACCTCCAGAATGTCATTGTGCCACTGTCTGACCTCATGCTGCTTCTGTGACCTACACACTGTGTCATTTTCCCACTCTGTGGCCTACTCCTGTTTTTACCACCTCCAGAATGTCATTGTGCCACTGCCTGACCTCATGCTGCTGCTGTGGCTGCTGCCGTGACCTCCACACTCTGTCATTGTGCCACTTTCTGACCTCATGCTGCTGCTGTGGCTGCTGCCGTGACCTACACACTGTGTCATTGTACCACTCTGTGGCCTACTCCTGTTTTTGCCACCTCCAGAATGTCATTGTGCCACTGCCTGACCTCATGCTGCTGCTGTGGCTGCTGCCGTGACCTCCACACTGTGTCATTGTCCCACTCTGTGGCCTACTCCTGTTTTTTCCACCTCCAGAATGTCATTGTGCCACTGTCTGACCTCATGCTGCTGCTGTGGCTGCTGCCGTGACCTCCACACTGTGTCATTGTGCCACTGTCTGACCTCATGCTGCTGCTGTGGCTGCTGCCATGACCTACACACTGTGTCATTGTGCCACTGTCTGACCTCATGCTGCTGCTGTGGCTGATGCCGTGACCTACACACTCTGTCATTGTGCCACTGTCTGACCTCATGCTGCTGCTGTGGCTGCTGCCGTGACCTCCACACTGTGTCATTGTGCCACTCTGTGGCCTATTCCTGTTTTTGCCACCTCCAGAATGTCATTGTGCCACTGTCTGACCTCATGCTGCTGTGGCTGCCGCCGTCACCTCCACACTCTGTCACTAATGTTGCCACCTGAGCTCTCAGCTTGTTTTTTTTCCAGCTTTCTCTGGCATGACTTTATCAGGCAACATTCCCGCTTCAGTTTTTTGGTCAGTTTTGCCCTCTTAAGTGCCCAGGGAATTTTATAGTTAAGCGATTCTAAGAGCGGCGGCAGTCATGTGCGTGTCATACTAAAACACAACATTGTATGAAGACCAAACCAAGCTCCCTCTGCATATTTAAGCATGGCACAACGTTCTACAGCACCCTGCAGGCTCTGTGCAGCCTGGAAATAGCTGTTTTTTAACGTGATTCGTCCCAAAGTAATTCGTTATTTTATGCCGAGAAATTCGGCGAAGTGAACGTAACGAATTTCGGGAAATTCGGCCATCTCTAGTAATAATGCTGGGGCATCAGTCTCATAAATGGCAACCCTAGTGGATACTGCTCTTCCTTGCAGCTGGAAATGCAGCCCAACTAGTAGTCAGAGGTATGGGAATACAGGTAGGAAAAGACAGTTCCTTAATACAAAGGATTCTATAATCAGGAAGACGGATAGAATAATTTGTCATCAAGACTGCCTCAGCTGAATGGTTTGCTGTCTTCCTGGTTACAGGGTTTGGCATTTGGTGGAATGGGGGAATAAATTACTGGGAGGGGCTGGCGATTACACAGCTGTCATGGTCAATTTTGAACCAATGACAGAATACATGTTTGCTCGAGGATCCTGAAGAAAAATTTTAACCCCTTAAGCCGAATGCCTGTAAAGTACTTAACCCCTTAACAACCGTCCGTCAACTTTTGACGTTGGGCAGTGCGAGTCGTTCGTCTGCAGCGACGTCTTTTGACGTCCGCTCCTCCGCTCACCAGTGCTTGCAGAGACTGTGCTGGGAACAGGGCTGTGAAGTACAGCTCTGACCTCAGCACTGCCGCAAACCCCGATGTCTGCAGCGACGCCAAAAGACTTCGCTGCAGACAAACGACCTGCACCGACTGACGTCAAAAGTCGGCAGCTGGTTGTTAAGGGGTTAAAGAACTACGATCCAATCTGAAGGAACGGCCCTCCAAGGTTGTCTTCTCTGGAATACTGTCTGTGCTATGAGGAGGTAGGCTGGATAGACAGTGGGAGCTCAGGGAGTTAAATGCATGGCTGAAGTCTTGGTGTGGGACAGAAAGGTTTGTGTTCCTATGGCACTGAGCTGATTTTTCATTGGGTACTATCTGTTTCTGCAGATAAATTGTGCCTGAATGGAATTGGGTCTGCTGTCCTGGAGGAGATCATTCTAGAAAGGATGCAGGAGTATTCTAGGGATAAGGAAGGAGGACAGTTTAAAAAATGGAGTAGAAGGTTACAGAGGGGATAGACTATATAGGTGGGGGGAGAAGTGGACTGTGATGGGTGGACTAGACCAGTGAACAGGGTCGCCATCAGACATTTCAGGGCCCCATACAGCTGAAGCGTCTGGGCCCCTCTTCCACATAAACCCCGCTTGCAGCGGGCCCCCTTCAGTCGCCGGGCCCCGTACGGCAGTACCCCCTGTACTGTCTTTACGGCGGCCCTGCCAGTGAATAAGGAGATCCATGTGTTGCAAACCAGCATTGAAGATCTATTTGCCCACATTATCTCATTTAATCCTATTCTATCTACTGAATGTGTAAAACTGGAAGGGAATTTAAAGTATCTGTTCACAAATGCCAGAAGTCTAGCAAGCAAAATGGGGGATTTTGAGGTGCTAGTTCTGATTGATGTTGTTGGTGTCACTGAGACATGGTTGGACTCCTCGCATGATTAGGCTCCTATGGGCAAAAGAGTGAGTTTTAGACCTAAACAGTTTTCATACATGTGCCCCTTAATTTTAAAAGGGCCAATTTCCCCTTATTGAGGGCAGCACTATAAGACATAGATTGGGAGCAGCTATTATCAAATAGTGATGTAGAAGCCAAAAGAGAGGGCTTTAAATATACTTTGTGTTAACATATAGCAAAATGTATTCCTATAGGTAACAAGTATAGGTGATTAAAATTAAATCTAACATGACTTCTACCTTCAGTTAAAATAGCAATAAGTAAAAAAGGGCATTTAGAAAATATAAGTCAGAGGGGTCAGCCTTAATCTTTGAAAATTACAAAGAGATTAATAAAATCTGTAAAAAGGTGATAAAATCATCTAAAATGCTAAATGAAAGATAAGCGGCCAAGGACAGCAAAATAAACCCCCAAAAATGATATAATCCCTTAAGGTCTATGACTGTTTTGGACCTATTCATCTGATTTTGAGTCTATTTTCTCATGACACATTGTACTTTAAGTTAGTAATTAATGTTGGTCGAAACAATCCTTGTTTATTTGTGAAAAATACCAAAATATTATGAAATTTGCCATTTTCAAAGTTTAAACATTTCTGCGTGTAAGACAGATAGTCATAGCCAACAAAATAATAAACAATCAACATCTACCATATGTCTACTTTATGATGGCATCATTTTTGAAACAATTTTTTTTTTAGGACATTAGGGGGCTCTTAAATTTTGGAACGAATTTTCAAGAAAATTTGCAGTTTTTTTAAGGACCAGTCCAGTTCCGTGGCCTTGAGGGGCCTGTATGTTAGACACCCCCATAAATGACTGCATGTAAGAAACTACACTCCACAAGGTATTCAAATAACACTTACAAAGTTTGTTAACCTTTAGGTGTTTCACTGAAATTAAAGCAAAGAAAAAGTGAAATTTTTTTTTGCAGATTTTCAATTTTTATCCATTATTTATTGGAACAATGTAGATGATAACAGGAAAATGCAACTCATTATTGATTCCCCTGGTTCCGCAATTTTTAGAGATATCCCATATGTGGCCCTAGTGCACTATTTGACTCAACAACAAGCCTCAGAATAGAGGGAGCACCTACTGGATTCTGGGTTCTCATTTTCACTTGGCTATATTTTAGGCACCATTACAGGTTTGCAGATACCCTAAGGTGCTAAAGCTTAACAAACACCCTTAAAAAGACCTAATTTGGTAAACTACTCCCCTTAAGGAATATATCTAGGGGTGCAGTGAGTATATTGACCCTACAGGTGTTAGACAAATTTTTTTCGCGTTAGGCTGTGAAAATAGCAAATTTTATTTTTTTCCAATAAAATGCAGTTTTAGCGAAAAATGTTTTACTTTTAAAAGGAATCCTTGAAAAAATTATCCCAAAATTTGTTACGCAGTTTCTTCCAGGATTGGCAATACCCTACATGTGGGTGTAAACTGCCGTTTTGGCGAATGACAGGGCGTACAAGGGAGGGAGTGCTATTTGGCTTTTGGAACGCAGATTTTGGTGGGTGCCATGTCGCATTTTTAAAGCCCACAAAGAAATGGGTTCATCAAAATTGCGTTTTTATGTTGTCTTATTGTTTTGTATATGGGGCTGATTAAGGGCTTGTTGTTTGCAGAATAAGCTGATGTTTTCATTGGTACCATTATGGGGTCCATATGACTCTTTGATCACTTTTTATCAAGGTTTTTGGGAGGCAGAATGAACAAAACACAGCAATCTTGGTAGTGTTTTTTACTTTTATTTTTTAAAGTGGTCACACTGCAGTATAAATTACTTGTTCACCTTACTCAGCATGTCGATACAATTACATCAATATCCAATTTGTATATTTTAGTCCAAGAGCTATAATATATATTTTTCTGTGTACAGAGTTGTTTAGGGGCTTGCTTTTTCCCGGCTTGAGTTGATGTTTTTATTGTTATCATTCTTGGGACACACATGACTTTTTGACTGCCTTTGAATACGTTTTTGGGATGCAGGATGAAGGAAATCCAGCAATCCTGGTAGTGTTTTTTATTTTTACAGCGCTCACCGTGCACTACATGTGATATGTTAGTTTTACTCTGCTGAAAGACATGATTGTATGTATCATTCTCTTTTGATAGCCATAACTTTTTTATTTTTCCAAATACAGAGTTGTGTAAGGTCTTTTTATTTGCAAGACAAACTGATGTTTTTTTGGTGCCACATTGGCGTTTAAATGACTTTTGGTCTCTCCTTATTTAATTTTATGTGCAACAGGAGAAACAAAAATTGTAATTCTACCATTATATATATATATATATATATTTTATGCTGCTCACTGTACTGGTAAAATAACAACATCATAGGTTAGGTCATTACGCAGGCAGTGATACCAAATATGTGCACTTTATTTATTTTGGTCTTTTTTGGGGTGATTGGTCTTTGTAATGGTTAATGGGCTGTGTGTGTATTTTACTGTATTTTTTATTTTTATAACCACCAGAAACAGCGTTATCTCCACTCCCAATGGCAACTGTAGGAGCCCGACTGTCAATCACCGCCGGACTCCTACAGAGACAGAAACATCAAGGTGTGTTAAGGGGTTAAACATATAAATGCCAATAAAACAAAGTCACAGCACGCAGGACCCTTAAATAACACTAATGGGTTTTAGGTCTTGACCAGGTAAATATAGACCAGTAAGTTTAACAGCTATTGTGGAAATCTGTTTGCGGGGCTAATAAGGGACTATATGAAGGAATATGTGGCTGAACATAACATTATAAGTGATTGTCAGCATGGTTTTACTAAGGATAAGAGTTGTTAGACTAACCTGATATGTTTTTATGAAGAGGTGATTAGAAGTCTGGATAGCGGGGCGGCTGTGGGTGTAGTGTTTTTAGACTTTCCAAAGGCGTTTGATACCGGCCCTCATAAGCGTATGTTAGATAAATTAAGTCCATTGTGTAATTGGATTGAAAATTGAAAACTGGCAATTGCATCATACTCAGAGAGTGGTGGTATGATTCCTACTCTGAGTGGTCCCCAGTTATAAGTATTGTACCTCAAGGCTCAGTACTGGGTCCTCTTTTATTCAATTTACTTATTAATTATATAGTGGAGGGGTATAATAGCACTGTTTCTATTTTTGCAGACGATTCGAAGGTATGTCATTTAGTGTAATCTATGGAAGGTGTTCATAAATTGCAAGCAGACCCGGACACACTGAGTGTTTGGACATCTAGTTGGCAAATGAGGTTCAATGTGAAAAAATGCAAAGTTCTGCATCTGGGTACTAATAATTTGTATGCACTTTATGTCCTAGGGAGTAAAAAACTGGGATAATCGCTTATTGAGAAGGATCTGGGAGTACTTGTAGTTCATAGGCTACAGAACAGCATGCAATGTCAATCAGCAGCCTCTAAGGCCAGCAGGATCTTGGCGTGTATTAGAAGACCCATGGACACACAGGATAGGGGTGTAATATTAGCGCTATACAAAGTATTGGTGCGGCCTGATTTGGAATATACTGTTCAGTTCTGAGCATCAGTTTATAGAACAGATGTAGTGGAGCTGGAGAAAGTGCAAAGATGAGCAACCAAGCTAATAAGGGGAATTAAGCATCTTAGTTATGAGGAGAGGTTAAAAGAATTGAACTTATTTAGTCTTGAGAAAAGACTGCACCGGAGAGACATGATTAATTTATATAAGTATATAAATGGCCCCTACAAAAAGTATGGGGAAAAGCTATTTCATGTAAAACCCAATCAAAAGACAAGGAGACATTCCCTTTGTCTGAAGAAAAAAGGATTCAGTCTCCAGAAGAGAAAAGCGTTCTTCACCATGAGAACTGTGAATCTGTGGAATAGTCTGCTCGAGGAACTGGTCACAGCAAGGACAGTTCAAGGTTTCAACAAAGGCTTAGATAACCACTTACTACTAAATAAAATTAATACTTATGCAGCCATATAAAACATCTGGATCCAGACTGATGGCAACTTTGGGATCAGTAATGAATCTTCCGATAAGGCAGATTGGTTCTTGCCTTATGAGTTTCAAAAGTCTTCATCAGTAGGGAAAACTAAGTTAAAAAAACTCCCTATCCCCCTTCCTTCATCCACATTTGTCCCCACCCTTCGTTGAACTTGATGGCCATATGTCTTTTTGAAACCATACTAACTATGTAACTAAAGAGTCTGGAACAACTTTAAGGTACATTAAGATCAATGTACTTCATTGTCATATGGCACCATCCATTGCTGTTTTTGGCAATGCTAACTTATTGGAAGACAACCAAGAAGAAAACCACTGTTGAAAGCAAATCATGCAAAAACTAAACTGGAATTTGCCAAAATGTACATTGACAAGCCACAAAGCTTCCGGGAGATATCATTTGGACAGATGAGACAAAACTGAAGCTTTCTAGCAAGTTACATCAGCTTTATTTACAGAAACACAAAAAATTAAACATATAAAGAAAAGAACATTGTACCTATTGTGAAACATGGATTCACGGTTATGTTTTGGGGCTGCTTTGCTGTAACTCGCATAGGGTGTCTTGAATCTGTGCAGGGTACAATAAAATCTCAATACTTTTAAGGCATTTTGAGGCGAAATGTGGTGCCCAGTGTCAGAAAGCTTGCTCTCAGTCACAGGTCACAGAATAATGACCAAAAACACACAGCTAAAAACATGCAGAAATGGCTAAGAGCAAAGCAGTGGACTATTTTAAAGTGGCTTTCTATGAGCCCTGATCTAAATCCTATTGAATATCTGTGGAAGGAGCTAAAACACACAGTCTGGATAGGGCACAATTCAAACATAAGATAGTTGGAGCAAGTTGCTAACAAGGGGTGGGCCAAAATACCTGTAACGCTTCGGGTATAGTGGATAAATTGGAGCGCCGCAAGTGATGGTGAAGGCTGTGCCAGGGAGTGGAATCTAAATGGTTCCCGGTTTTCACCAGAGCCCGCCGCAAAGCAGGATGGTCTTGTTGCAGCGGGATTCCACCAGGTCGCTACCCCTGACGCGACCTGCTTATGGCGGTAGCCGAGGTGCAACTAAGTAACAGGTAGTCAGACAAGCAGGTGACCAGACACGCAGAGCGGATGTGGCAAGGCAGAGATGTGAAGACAGCACCACGAGCATGGAAGATACCAGGAATGCAACAGGGCTTTCTCTAAAGGTGAGAGCACCAAAGATCCAGCAGGAGTCAAAGGGAAGAGGCTGGAATTTATTGGGACAGCGCCCAGCAATTACCCAATTACCGGCGCGCTGGCCCTCTAAATCTCAGAGAGCCGTCGCGCGCGCGCCCTAGGGAGCGGGAGCGCGTGCATCAGCCGGCAGTAGAGCAGGGGAGAGCAGGAACGCGGTCAGGTAAGTGATGATCGCGAGTGCGCCCACCACGGCCCGACATGTGGGTCACAGCGCCACTCGCCGGCGCAGAGGGAGCATGGATGCGCCTGCGGCTCGCAGTGAGAGCCACAGAGGCACCTGTGACAGTACCCCACCCCTTGGGCCTCCCCCTCTTCTTGGCCAGAAGAAACCTCTGAAGAAGCGCACGGTCCATGATGTTGCCCTCGGCTCCCACGATCTCTCTTCAGGTCCGAACCCTTTGCAATCAATGAGGAGGTATCGCCTGCCTCGGATAGTCTTCATGGCCAGAATGTCCTTAACGGCAAAGAAGTCAGAGGAATCAGCTACTGGCGAGGGGGGTTCAACCTTCCGGACAAGGCGATTCAGGATGCATGGTTTAAGCAAGGAAACGTGGAAAGAGTTCGGGATCCGCATCAACGGTGGCAGCCGGAGTTTATAGGGTTAATCCTCTTCAGTATCTCAAAAGCTGCAAGCTGGGGATTTTCAACAGAGCCACACTTTGTCCCCAGGAGCAAAAGTCGGGGAAGGCCGTCTATACTTATCAGCCCGTTTCTTGATCTGAGCGGTGGACCGAAGTAACGATTGCCGCGTATCCCTCCAGATGGTCTTTAGGTCTCGGACCAACGTGTCCACAGCGGGGATGTCCGAAGCAGAGGACAGGGCGAGGGGTAGGCAGGGATGAAGCCCGTACACAATGAAGAATGGCAAGGCGCCAGCCAACTCGGAGTCCAGGGAATTGTAGGAAAATTCTGCCTAGGAAAGTAGGCTAGACCAGTCGTCCTGATGTGCAGACACAAAGTGGCGTAGATAATTCCCCAGGATCTGGTTGACCCGTTCCACCTGCCCATTAGACTGTGGGTGGTAGGCCGAAGAGAAGTCCAAATTCACCTTTAGTTGGGAGCAGAGGGTCCACCAAAATCTGGATACAAACTGAACCCCTCAATCCGAAACAATATGACGGGTAAGGCCATGCAGGCGGAATATGTGCTGAAAAAACAAGGTGGCAAGACAAGGAGCGGAAGGCAAGCCAGGCAGTGGGATGAAGTGTGACATCTTAAAGAAACGGTCAGTGACCACCCAAATGACTGTATTGTCAGCAGAAGGAGGAAGGTCTGTGATGCAGTCTATAGCGATATGAAACCATGGGTACTCTGGAATGGACAATGGCTGTAACAGTCCTTCAGGTTTGAGATGGGATGGCTTGTTGCGGGCACACGTAGGGCAAGACTCGATGAAGTCCTTGATGTCCTGGCCAAGATCTGGCCACTAATAGTAGCGAGCAATAAGCTGGCTAGTTTTCCGGATTCCAGGGTGGCCTGCAATCCGAGAACAGTGTCCCCACTTCAGAATTTTGACCCACAGACCAGGTCGCACATAGGTCTGGCCAGGAGGTAGTTGCCGGAGATCCAGGGGGGCTGCAGAAATCAACCGTTCCGGCGGAATTATATGCTGGGGAGAAAATTCTTCCCCCAGGAAGTCGGAGGCACGGGACCAGGCATCAGCCTTAATGTTCTTTTCTGCCGGTCGGAAATGAATCACGAATTTGAATCTGGAGAAAAAAAGGGACCACCCGGCTTGACAGGGGTTAAGACACTGTGTCGTCTGGAGGTACGAGAGATTCTTATGGTCAGTGTAAATAGTGACCGGATGGTGAGCGCCCTCCAGTAGATGCCGCCACTCCTCCAGGGCCAGTTTGATGGCCAGTAGCTAACGATCCCCGATGGTGTAGTTCCTCTCAGCAGGGGAGAAGGTTTTGGAGAAAAAAACACACGTAATGGTCTCGCATTTAATGTCTCGCTGGGTAAGGACTGCCCCAGCACCCACCGAAGAAGTGTCAGCCTCCAAGAAAAAAGGTCTTTCCACGTCAGGCCGAGACAAGACGGACGCAGAGGCAAATGCTGCCTTAAGCTGGGAGAACGCCTCTTCAGCTGCTTGTGGCCAGCGCTTCGGGTTGCTATTCTTGTTGGTCAATGCCACAATAGGAGCTACCACCGAGGAGAAGTGTGGAATGAACTGGTGGTAGTAGTTGGCAAAACCTAGGAAGTGCTGTATGGACCTTAGGCCGAATGGACGCGGCCACTGCAAGACGGCGGACTGCTTAGCCAGATCCATCAGAAGCCCCTGGTCCAAGATGATGTAACCAAAGAAGGGCAGCCTAGCTTGGTGCAAGCAACACTTTTCCAACTTGGCATAGAGACTGTTAGACCGCAGCCCAACTGAGTACCTGACGCACCATGAAGTTGGTGGGTCTTCAGGTTGGAGAAAAGATCAAAATGTTGTCCAAGTAACGATGACCAGGATAGAGCGGTCCCAAAGATCTCGTTTACAAACTCCTGGAAGACTGCAGGCATTGCACAGGCCAAAGGGGCATAACCAAGTACTAAAAAATGGCCATCCCGAGTTTTTGAATGCCGTCTTCCACTCATCCCCCTCTTGATGCAGATGAGTTGTAGGCCCCCCGCAGTCCAACTTGGAGAAGATCTTGGCTCCACAGGGGCCGGTCAAAAAGTTCCGTGATCAAGGGCAAGGGGGTATCGTTTTTTCACCGTAATTTTGTTGAGTCCCCGGTAATCAAACAGGGCCGTAGGTTACCCGTCTTTCTTCTGCACGAGAAAAAACCCCCGCCACCCGGGAGAAGAGGACTTGCGAATGAAACCCTTTTGAAGGTTCTCTCATATGTAGGCCGACATCACTTGCGTGAATAGACTCTGCCCCTGGGGGGACTGGTTCCTGGCAACAGATCGATAGGACAGTCGAACGGCCGATGAGGAGAAAGAGTCTCTGCTTGCTTCTCTGAGAACGTGTCGACGAAGTCTTGGTACACCGCACGTAATCTGGCAACGGTTCGTGAGGCACAGGCGGAGAGGTGGGAAGCAGTGGGTGAGGTGCCACCAAACGACGGTCCTTGCATTCTGGTCCCCAGCGCAGGACCTCTCCGGTCTTTCAGTCAAGCATAGGGGTATGGCGTTGCAGCCATGACAGGCCCAGAAGAATCACTGAAGACGACCGGGGTGGCACAAAGAACTCGATCCTCTCCTTATGCAGGGCCCCTACTTGGAGAACCAGCGGTTTGGTAATGTACATAATGGAACCTCTCAGGAGCTACCCGTTGACTGAAGAGATCACCAGCGGCTTCCCTAGGTGAACTACTGGAAGATGGAACTGCGTCACCAGCGAGGCGTGAACAAAGTTCCCCGCAGAGCCAGAGTCCAAGAAAGCTGAGGTCTAGAAGGAAAGTCCTGCATTTGTCATGACCTGTACTGGCATAGTCAGGCGTGGAGAGGGGGAACCTACACCTAGGGACGCCTCTGCTACTAAGCCTAGGTACAAGAGTTTCCCGACCGTTTTGGACGCAGTGGGCAGTCCCTGCGGAAGTGTTTGGTGCCGGCGTAATACAGGCACAAGTTCTCTCCCCGATGTTGGGCCAACTCTTGCTCAGAGAGATAAACCCTGTCGACCTGCATTTGTTCTTCACCGGAGGCCTGTGGAAGAGACAGCGAGGGCCTTGGGAATTCCGGAACTGTGCGCTGGACCCGATGGGATCGGACAGAATCTCACTCCTGATGGAGTTCCTCCTCTCTCTCTGCAGAGCACACATCGACACGGTGGCCAAGTGGATCAAGTCAGATCTCCCACAGATGAGTTCCCTTGGCATAGGTTCAAGAGCGCAGTCTCGGCCGAAGAAGCGTGAGCGGGTTCCTCAAATACTCCCCGGAATTCTTTAAAGAAGGCGTGAAGATCAGCTGTCAACGGGTCACCTCGGTCCCAAAGTTGCCCATGCCAGGACCTTTCTGGAGAGTAGACTAATGACGAATGCCACCTTTGAACGTTCGGACGGGAACTGGTCGGTCATTAGCTCCACGTGCATCGAACACTGGGTGATGAATCCCCTGCAGAGCTTTGGGTCACCATCATACTTGGAAGGAAGAGATAGACGAAGCTTGGGACCCACAGAGGCCAGCTGTGCCACTGGAGCCGGAGCGGCCACAGGTGGTGGCGGGGGCTGCTGTTGTGCGCTAATGAGTTGCGGCATCATGGTAGTTAATTGGTCCAATTGCTGCGCCTGTTGCGCCAGTTGCTTGGACTGTTGGGCAACAATGGTCATGAGGTCTGCCACCGTGGGTAAGGGCACCTTGGCGGGATCCATGGCTGGATCTTACTGTAACGCTTCGGGTATAGTGGATCCGCTGGACCGCCGCAACCGATGGGAGCGGAATCTAAGTGGGTCCCGGTTTTCACCAGAGCCCGCCGCAAAGCAGGATGGTCTTGCTGCGGCGGGATTCCACCAGGTCGCTACCCCTGACGCGACCTGCTTATGGTGGCAGCCGAGGTGCGATTAAGTAACAGGTAGTCGGACAAGCAGGTGACCAGACAGGCAGAGCGGATATGGCCAGGCGAAGATGTGAAGCGGACAGGAAACGGGCGTAGACAGCACCACGAGCACGGAAGATACCAGGAATGCAACAAAGCTTCCTCTAAAGGTGAGAGCACCAAAGATCCAGCAGGAGTCAAAGGGAAGAGGCTGGAATATATTGGGACAGCGCCCGGCAATTACCGGCGCGCTGGCCCTTTAAATCTCAGAGAGCCGTCGCGCCCTAGGGAGCGTGAGCGCACGCACCGGCCGGCAGCAGAGCAGGGGAGAGCAGGAGTGCGGTCAGGTATGTGATGATCCGACATGCGGGTCAGGTAAGTGATGACGCGACATGCGGGTCGCGGCGCCACTCGCCGGCGCAGAGGGAGCACAGATGCGCCTGCGGCTCGCAGTGAGAGCCACAGGAGCACCCGTGAGAATACCTAATATCGTACACTATTAAAAACAGTCATAGATCTGGCCAGTCGGTGCCAGGTTCATATATGTCAACAAGAGTTTTTTTTTTTTAATATCACCACTTCTCTAGTTTTTATCTACCTGACATATTCCCATGGCTATAAGGCCATTCAGGTGATGTTTGAAAATGAGCTGACACATTGTCAGACCTGAGCCCCTTCCAAATATTCCAAATGTACTCATTTAGCGTTGTCTTAATTTTTCTACCTCTACAGTTTGTCCAATGTTCGTCCACAGCAGCCCCTTTAATCAATATCTCCCTTGTCCATTTCCTTAAAGGGGTTGTCACACTACATTGATTCATCTTACTTTAGTCTTGTTTTCTCAGTTTCATTCTTGAATTCAGGGGCGTGTTTACTGGCTTTACTAACTTCTACTGGCCTGCAGTGATGAGCTGCTAAGGACACTAGGGGCCACATGCAGGCCCGGACTGCCCATAGAGCAAACCGGGCATTTGCCCGGCGGGCCGCTGGGGTCCGGGCCACAGAGCCGGCTCAGATCGCCCACCGAGGAGGACGGTGTTCCCCCCCGGCAGGCCCCGAGTCCTGGTGCCGGTCTGTGGCGCGCTACAGGGACCGCAATGGTTGCATCAGCGACCGGACCCCTGTGGCAGGGGGCCGATAGGCCCCCCTCGCCACACGACTGCACGGCCAGGTCACCGACCCAGCCATGCAGCAATCACGGCCGCCGCCTGCACCGCGCGGGAAGCAAAACGACGACCCTGAACATTGGGATCTCTGACCCCGTTGTTCAGCCCCCCAGGGGGGGGGGGGGCCGCGGGGAGGAGCGAAATGTAATGACGTATCGCGCCCTCTCCGGGGCCCCACTCTGCAGTGAGCGGCCCGCCCCCGGAGAGGTAAGAGGACGGGCCCAGGGGGTGAGTTTTACTTTTTTTTTTTTTTTTAAACTACTTACTTCCGGCTGTTTTAATAGCCCTGTCCGGCTACCTATCCCCTCCCTGGCTATATAGCCCTCCCCTGGTACCTATACCCTGCCCTGGCTACCTATGCCCTGCCTGGCTCCTATCCCCAGCCCGGTCCCTTTACACTGCCTGCTACCTATACCCAGCCCTGGCTCCCTTCCCCGCCCTGGCTACCTAAAACCGCCTGGTACCTAGCCCTGCCCTGGCTACCTATACCTGCCCTGGTCCTATCCCCTCCCGGTTTATGTCCCCCTGCCCGTTACCTATACCCAGCCCGGGCTCCCTATGCCCTGCCCTGGTTCCCTTTAACCCCCCCTGGTATATACCCTCCGGGCATATCCCCTGCCCTGACTACCTACACCTGCCGGCTATATGATGCCCTCCCCTTGGCTACCTATACCCTGCCCGGGCTCTATGATCCCCTCCCCTGGCTCCCTATCCCTGGACTGGCTCCCTACACCCTGCCGGGCTATATGTGCCCTGCCCTGGCCCCATACCCTGGATGGCTACCTACCCCTTTGCCGGCTTATGTTTCCCTGCCCGGGCGCCTATACCTCCGGGCGCTAAATAGCCTTGCTATACCCGCCCGGGCCCCTAAATACCCGGGGCCCCTATACCCTGCCCGGCTGCCTATAATACCCCTGGCTACAAACCCCTGCCCGGCTGCATCCCCTGCCCTGGCTGCCTATAATGAAAGCATACCTATCATTTCCCTGGCTGCCTATAATACCCCGGGCCTACTATACACTGCCCTGGCTGCCTATACATGCCCTGCTACCAAAATTACTGTGCCTGCCTCCTTATATTTTCTGTTGCCTATAAGGGGCCCCTGCGGGGCCTGCATACTGTCCCTGCCTCCCTGCATCTATCCCGCTTCCCCTGATAGGGCCCGCCTGCCTAAAAGGGGCCTCCCTGCTTCTTATCCCCTCCTATCTAATACGGGCCCCCGCGCCTAATCTTTTTCTACCTATTTACATCCCATTATCTGACTTTTTTAATTTCTAATTTTTGGGGTCTAACATACCTGTTTGGGGAATTGTAGGAAAGTGCTGAAAAGAGGATCTGGGATGTATTTTGGAAAATTCTACGGGGACGAGTATGACCACTGAAGAAGACATTGCATCTGTACTGGACAGAGAAAGAAATGGAAGGGGAAAAACAAGGGAAGACATATGGGGTTTGGGCCAAAGGAAAAGAAAAAGGGAAGAAAAAAACTCCCCCAGAGATTACTCCCGTGAGTCCCTGCGTCAGGGGGCATTTTAAATTCTATCGTGCTGTATTTATGTGGGGGTGACCTGACTACTGGTGTGTGATTGGTGGGGTTTTAGGTTTTTTTGGTGTTTTAGGTCAGTGTGGGCTTGCCCGTTTTAAAAACAAAATGCACCCTGACTTTGACGAGGGGTTTCTGCACCACTGTTTCTTTTTGTTGTGGTAGGAGCTTTCACACAGATGGTTTTTGGCATTTTTTTAGGTTTTTTTTGGCAGAAATGTACAATATTAACTCTCTGCCTTTTCTGACAAAATGCATCAAAAGCACCAAAAACGCTCCGGGTGAAAGCACCTTTTATGTATTTATTTTAGCTGGCGAGGGTGAGAACAGGGGCATTTTTTTTAAATGATATTGTATGTGGGCTGGGGGGGTTTGGCCAGGGTGATTTTTTTTCCCGCGCCTGGCCCCAGTAAAAACTGTTAGGTCTAAAACTTCTTTGTTGCCCAAACAACCCAATCAGAGCTCCCCCTTTATTTCAATAGTGCTCTGGTAAAAAAAAGGGGCCTTATTGGTTGCTACGGGGAAAAAAGGGTTTTAGAATAGGTTTTCATACTTTGGCCCAGGTCTGTCTATAGTGCCGCATTGGCACCATTAGGGGAGACCGAACAGGTCTGGTTTTAAAGTGACCCGAGGAGCAATGCAACCCGACAAAAAGGGGATATCAAAATAGGTAGGACATTTTAATGGAACATATTGCAAAGTGATTGTTTTTGCAAGATCCCTTTAAAATAAAAAAACAATCCTTGTATAGAAACACTTTTAAAGGAAAAAAATTTTCTCATTTAATCTCAAATCAACTGTGCCAAAGAAAAAGTGATAGAATTTTCAGAAAGGACGGTAACCTTTAGTAAAGCATAACCAGAACTTCTCCTGAAGAACCATTTGATAAAAGTATCCCAACTATTACTTTTTTCCTTCTTCATGAGTGACAATTTAGTGTAACTCTGAAGTGATAAAGTATTGTTAACTGGTGCTATCCCCAGAATATACATTCTTTTTATTCAGTTTTACTCTACTATTAAACCAAATCACTTTAGATAATTGTTTGTGTTTGAAACCAAGTACCGTGTAACCAAATCAGAGATTTATAAAGAGATGTAATGGCAGACATTTTTAAAAGGCTGCCAAAGCCCATAACTAGAAGAGAACTTTTTTTTTTATCAATTCTTGGGTTTTAATGATGTAATAAAGGAAGCTTTATTAAGCATATCATAGTTTGTCAGCATGAAAGACACTTCTAACCCCAAACAGTGCTGGTGAGCAGAGTGTGCCTGTGTTTTGTGCTGGACACTTAGAAAATGCTGGGCAGCCCGCCTAGGGTTTAATAGTATGGGTGTCACTAATAGGTTGTACGCCAGCATGGTGTACCACATGTATCTATATTTATGGCACCCTTTTGTATCGCCTTATTATATGCAATTGTAGTGATTATTATGATTATAGGGACTATTGTGATTTTTTCCCAGTTGGCATAAAGGCCAAAGTTGCTAGCTATCGGGTCCAGTTTGGTTCAGCCATTGTGCTGTGAACAAGCCCCTAAGAACTGGAGTGGTTTTTGAGTAAGTAATGTCCTATTTCTTGTATGTTTTTTCTTTAAATTGTTAGTGTAGAGAATCATAAGACATGAGGAGCCGTGACGAGGCTTGTGAGCTTGTGTATTGGAGCCCCATTACCAACTAATACCTCATATTTAACATTTTTCCAGTATGTCATATTTTTTTATCTGCCCGACAGTGCTCGAGAGCAGAGTGTGCCTGTGTTTTGTGCTGGACACTTAGAAAGTGCTGGGCAGCCCGCCTCGTCCTAGGTTGTACGCCAGCATGGTGTACCACATGTATCTATATTTATGGCACCCTTTTGTACCGCCTTATTATATGCAATTGTAGTACCAGCAACTAGCTCCCTCATGCACTGAGGTTGTGTGAGTGGTTGTTTTATTGGTAACTTTGCATTTGTGCAATCTCCCCATGCATTATACTTTGGCTTTTCTGCATGCTGGTGTGAATAGGTGCTAAGTTGGTGTGCAGTTTTTCATCTTGCTCAAGCAATTAGCTGCAGCTGTGATTTTTTCCCAGTTGGCATAAAGGCCAGAGTTGCTAGCTTTCTGGGTTCAGTTTGGTTCAGCTATTGTTGTGTGAACAAGCCCCTAAGAACTGGAGTGTTTTTTGAGTAAGTAATGTCCCATTTCTTGTATGTAACCCCAAACATGATAGAAAACCAGGCTGTGTTCAATCTTATAGTATCTGTAAGTTGTACATGAGTAAAATATTACACTTCTTCCAATTTTCACATTAAAACATAACATTTGAAAAATCTGTCAAAAATATGGAATACAGTAAACTTATGACATGTGTGACCTATGAATAGACACAGGTCACCATCATTTTGGAGCTTTTTTCACTTTTCTTTTTCCACAACCTATTTCAGTATCTCTCTACCTCCACTACATCATATAATGGTTGAGGAGTTTTTGATGTATGTAACTGCCTTGTAATGTTGGAAGTGAATTATGTATTTGGATTACTTTATCTTTTTGTTAAAAACAATAGAAGAAATAATGGTGCCGCACACTTGTAATGGATGGCGGGTGCTCAGTGGAAAGCCAAACGGCAGAAGTCCAGAGTATAGAGAATCCACGGCACTCCTTATGTAATTGAAGGAAAGATTTATTGTACAGACAATTGAATCCAAGATCAACTCTCCATTTAAATGTACAATATGCACTGAGAAATTAAGAAGAAATGTCCCATGGTCCGATGTTTTTTCCGAGGCAGGCTTTCATCAGGGACCAATACGTGGTGAAGAGCAGGGGTAAGGGAGAGTCCCCCGCACCCTTGCTCTCCCGCGTATTTAAATGGAGAGTTGATCTTGGATACGTTTGTTAAAAACAAGGCAAATAAACTGAAAAAGAACACTGGATTGACATAAAGATACATGAGCTGTTGTACATAGTGCACAAGACTTAGACTGCATATTGCTTTGTTTTACAATAAATAAATTTAATTTCTAGGTATCTTGGATGGAACACAAAACTTAAAGTGCTGGATTTCTTGGTGTTTTTGCATGCTATAAACTTTTAACCCTATCACTTGGTCCTTATAAAAAAAAAACTACTTTCTGAAAGGATTTTTAGTGAACTCCTAATCTAATATTAGAAAGTAGCAACATTTGTTTAATTTTATACTGCTCCCAGCCAGAATAAAGAGCAGCTTACTCTACAAGAATTTGCATAATAATATATTACGTGGTTGACAACTCTTTTCATTGTGTGACTTTTGCTTCCTTTGACATGACCATTTTAGGACTTGCTTTTGAGAGACAGGTTATATTTTAAATTCTACCATTCAATATATAATATAATGTTTTGAAACTTCCTCCATCCCCCTAAAAAAAGCAGAATGGGAAAAAAAAAATTGCATAATTCTTTTGTTTTGTTTTTTGGAGTTCATTAAAAAAAATATTAAACATTTTTTTATTTAAAAAAATGTTTTGCATTGCAATATTCCAAGACCTAGATTTTATTATTATTATTCTTTTTGTAGGGCATTCACTGTATAAGACAAATAATGTGAATTTAAAAGGTTTTTTAACCCCTTCCCGACATGGGACGTATGCATACGTCCTAGCTGTAAGTGCGTTCCCGCAAATGCATACGTCATGGCGATCTTGCGGGCGAACCCCGCACAATCACGACATGGGACCAGCGGTATATAACCGCTGGCCTCATGCTGCATCACCCACGGCCGTAGTGAGCTCCAGCCGTGGGTGTTTAACCCTTTAACTCTGACGATCAAGTAAGATCATAGGAGCTAATTCGCAGGCAGGAGGAGGGAGCCCCTCCTGTCTGCTCACGGCGCGCTGCCGCACTGTAGTGTGGCAGCGATCGCTTATCTGACGACCCCGGGAAGTGAAGATCACTTCCCGGGATGTCTGTGAAGATCACTTTCCAGGTCGTCTGTGACGTCACGATACCCACAATGCATTGTGGGCATTGTGACTGACAGTTGTCATGGCGACCAGTACACAGCAGCAATACTGTGTACTGGCCTGCCTTGTAACAGCAATCTGAAGATTGCTGTTACAAATTCCCTATAGGGAAAATTGTGTAAACAAGTGTAAAAAAGTAAAAAAAGTGAAAAAAAGTGAAAAAAGTAAAACACAAACACAAAAAATAAAATAAAAACACATACATCGCCCTTTTCCCCTTTACAACCGCCAAACGACCCAAAAAAGATCAAAAACAAATAAAGTACCCATATTTGGTATCGCCGCATGCGTAACGACCTGTCCTATAAATCTGTCACATTAATTTACCCGTACGGTGAGTTTAAAAAAACAATCAAAGAATTGCAATTTTTGTTCATCCCGCAGCACATAAAATGGAATAAAAAGCGATCAAAAACGCATATAAAGCCAAATTTGTACCAATTAAAACGTCATTTCATCCCGCAAAAAAAGTCATTCCCACGTCTCTGTATACGGAAAAATAAAAAAGTTAGGCTCTCAGAAGAAGCGATGCATAAAATTGTTTTACAAAATAAAAACACTTTTTTTTTTTTTTTTAAAGTGTTTCAACATAAAAAAAACTATATAAATTGGGTATCGCCGTAATCGTAAAGCTAACTTGTCATGGAAACTGCACAGTGAGCGCTGTTAAAAATAAAAATAAAAAACACTATTATGAATGCAGTATTTTTGTCACACTGCCTTCCAAAAAACGCTATTTAAAACTGATCAAAAAGTCTTATCCCCAAAAAAATAATACCAATAAAAACGTCAACTCATCCTGCAAAAAACAAGTCCATACACAGCTCCGTACACAGAAAAAAAAAAGAGGTTAAATAAAAGAGGTTCTCAGGACTATGGCGATTTCAAAAAACGTGTTTTCCTTTTTGAATAAAAATGTTTTTATTGTGTTTAAAAGCACTAAAACATAAAAAATATACAAATTTGGTACGCTGTAATCGTATTGACCCGCTGATTAAAGCTAAACATTTATTTTATACCGCATCCCGGGGACCGCCCGTAAAAAAATAAAATAAAAACACTACCAGGAATTTTGTTTAAAATGCCTCATAAAAACTTAATAAAAGTGATCAAAGCATCATAGCAAACCATAATGGTACTAATAAAAACGTCAACTCATCCCACAAAAAAACAAGCACATAATCAGCTCCGTATACATAAAAATAAAAAAGCTATGGCTGTCAGAATAGGACAACATAAAAACGCAATTTGTTATAGACCTATTTCTATTGTGTAGAACTGGACTGGTCCCTAAAAAAGTTCATTGCAAATTCTCTTGAAAATTTGATAATTACTACTAAGTCCCATAATGTCGTTCAAAAAAAAAAGGCTTTTAAAAAAATTATGCCAACCTACAGTAGACATATGGTAGATGCTAGTTCTAAACTATTTTGAGTGAAATAACTAATCTGTCTTACATGTAGAAAATTTTCACGATACTTTGATATTTTTCACAAATAAACAAGCACTTTAGGACCAAAATTTCTTATTTATCTTAAAGCACAATGTGTCAAAAGAAACAAATCTCTGAATCAATGGAATAGGAAAGGGGTGTAAAAAAGTTATTCTCACATAAAGTGATACATGCCAGATTTCAGAAATGGGGCTCTGTCAAAGAGGCCAAAACTGGCTCTGGCGTTAAGGGGTTAAAAGACTGTTACTTATTTGGTTATGTCAGTAGTGTTTATTTTTATTGTTTGTTTTTCTATGGTAAATGGGCAGATGGATTTTTTCTATAAAAATTTAATGTTTGGCATATTTTACATTTTTATTACATTTTAAGTCCCAAAAATGTTTTGGTTTTTTTTACACCCTGCAGGGTGTAAAAGAATTACTAAGATGGCAAACCCAAAGACCTCCAGAAAGCCTGATTGGATAAAGAGAGAGGGGGGCCTTAGATGCTGTAGTTGCTATTTAATGAGGCATTTAAGTGTAGGGATAGTGGAGACTGATGTTATCTCCGATCTTTGCAGGTGGGTGTTAGCTGTAATACATTCAGCAATTGCAGTATATGGAAGCAGATATATGGCGTAAGTAATAATCTTTGCTGAAGCAACAGAGCAAGACAGAACATTTATATAATCAAAGGCAGCATTTTGGGCAATATCAGAAAAATAAGAAAACCATTTATAGCAGTCAGCAAGGCAATAACTGTAAGAAGTGTCGAGGAAGCAGTCACATCTGGGTCCTAGTAGCAAGGGGACACTGTTATAAATTTTGTATTAGAGCCCAGTAATTTCCAGTTACTCCTTGATACGCAGCCTGTATTTTCTAAATGTAGAGAGCCAAGCAGTTTGCATTTGGACTATAAGCTAAAAAAATCAATGACCTAACATGGCATAAGAAAATCTAAAATAAATTTGTTAAAATGAATTATACCAATTTTTATATTTTTTACACTATGATAAATTTTAATGTGTCTAGGAATGTTAAAACCACAGAACTGCTTTATCTAAACCAGTTTTAATTAATCTGGAAAATTGTAATTACTTTCTATGAACTCTGCAAAACAAAATAAACTTGTCTTTTATATTTTAAAAGGCGACAGTCAGACACATTGCAGATTATAAATTATGTTTAAATTTTACCAGAATTATTTCATAGTTCTATATTTGCTTTGGCAGGTATTGCATTTTATGTCAAGGCAAAGAAATGCATGTATATACATTACTAAATAACATTTCTTAAAGGTAAAAAGTCACCAGAACATTACTTATTGTTCATATTTTTATGTTAGACATATTTTTAAGATTTGTTTTATATTTCATGTGACTGATATTCAATTTTAATACTAGAAATCCTTCAGTTTTCACACTGGTGAATGGTACTATGAGTATCCTGACATCTTGTTCTTTAGATATCACTTTTCTTCAGTCTCCTCATTATCGTCACAGACAGGATTATAGTGAAAGGTAACACCTCTCTGGTGAAGTATGAAGCAGATAACACAGATCAACCATTAAAAATAGGTGTTGGAAACAACTCACCTTCTCTCTAATACCAAGTTTTTCTAAGATCAAAGTATGTTATCAAAACCATACATATGAGATCCATCTACCTTTCTTTTATCCATGTGCTTTTCATTTGAATATAAGTTCACACTATTTTATCTCTGTCAAATTCACTTATTCTGAAATATAATTGTATCATTTTAACCATGTTAATTGTTGTGTTTTTTTAATATTTTAGAATCTACTAAAAAAGTTATATGTTTTCTCTACATGATTCCTCCATCATTTGGGATGTGTTCATGTTCCATGTACAAAGAATCCAGAAACTTAAAGACCACAGAGACATAGCTGTATATCAGACTCCCAGTGCTGTTTAAATAAAAACTCTATAGTTGTGCATCACTACTGCCCTACTTAATCTATTCCTACTAAACCGCCTTACTTCTATACCTTTTACATGCAAGCAATCAATTGATACAGCGCTGTATTAATATCTACAGTCAATGATCTGCAAAGTATATATACCCTGAATATGTAGGACATTAGTAGGATATTTTGTATTGTATAGGAATTTTAGGAATAAATTTAAAGTTCTTTTGTACATTTTTTAAGTTGTTGGGGTTTGGCCAGGGGTTTATTTTGACTTACAAAACCAATTTAGGTTTTTTTTAAGGCCCCCATTATGGGACCCAATGACATGTCAGTTTTAAAAAACCTCTGTAGACCTAATTGAAATGTTTTTATTAAACCCAATTTACCTGAAATTAAATCATATAGTGCTTTAACCCCTATTATACAGGCTTTCCCCCCGGGGTTTTCAGGGGAAGGGGACTGAGGTTTGATGAATTTGGGAAAAGTAATCGGAATGTAAAAATGTTTTTTAAAGGTAACTCCACAAAAAAGGTTTTTTTTTTTTTTCCCCGGAAAATTGCAGGGAAGGGGGTTTTTTCATTTGTTTTGCTGTCGTGGGCCCCTGTTAAGAAGATTTCATTTCCCTTTTCACTTTATGTGCTCCCGTGGCATCTGGAAATTTTTCTTTCTACGCCCGCTATCTGCTGTGGAACATGGAACACAAGTGCAGCATTGGCCCCTAAGGGCTCCGTTTTTTAACTTTGTAGGGCAATGTAAGTTGAAAAAAAGGGTTTTAAATTGGGGACTGGGTGGGATTTCAATGACAATTTCACAGTAACACTGTTTGGCCCCAAACTTTTTCCTTTCACTCCCATGTTTTTTTTCCCCCAATTTTTTAACCGAGGGGGGTTAAAACCGCTTCAAAAATCTTTTTTATACTATAGGAAAAGTGCAAAGTTATAGTCCCCAGAAGCCTGTCTTTGGGGCCATTTTCTCCGGGGTTAAAAAGGGCCTATTTCGGTTTCCCTAAATTTCGCGCCAATGCGCAATTTTCGGGGGTGAAAAAAGGCCCCTTCATTTTCGGTAAATTTACAATTCCCCATAGGAAAAAAGGATTTACGTCTCCTCTTCCCACTCGGGGGGGAATCCGCCGGGGGGGAGATAAAATTTAATTTTTCACTTTTTAACGGCGTTTTCGGGCCCCCTTTAATGGGTTGTCCTTTGGGGGGGAAAAAGCCGGGCCCCCCCCCTCCCGCCCCCCCCCCCGGCCACACGCGTAAATTTCGGGGACTAATTGTACCGCTTAAGCCGTGTGAACCTAGCCTAACAGTGGCACTAGTAATAATTTTCGCTTTAAATCTTTAACAAGAAATAAAAAAACAAGCACTTTGGAGGATCTTAATTAACATTTTGGCCACCAACCATTTTACCAATCATTTTACCCTGTTTTGTAGGAGTGCAACTAAAGCCAGGCAATGCATCCAATTTCTGTGTACACTGATATAGCTAATCCTTTGCAAAAAAAATTGGCATTTTAATGGAAAATCTAAGTTCTTTTTTCGGTTTTAAATTTTAAAAACCCCCGTATTTACCTTTTTAAAATTTCCCCAAAGGGTCTTTCCCACCCAAAGAAAAAAATTTTAAAAAAAAAAAAGTGGTAATTTTGGGGGGAGGGATTTAACAGATGACTTTTTTTTTTAAAAACTTGTAAACTTTTCTACTTCTTGCAAATTTTTTTAAAGTCTCGGGGATGTCCCCCTTTTTTCCTTAAGCCCCCCTATGCTAACCGCCTTTTTAAAAACTCACCAAAAATAACCCTTTAAGGGGAACCAAACACTTTTTGATGCAGGATTTTCACAGGGTGCACGCCAGAAGAAAACCCTTTTTTTGTCCTTAGTTATTGGGTTTACAGGTGAACAATGTTGGGGGTGGGCCATTGGGCTATGGTGAAGTTCTATTTCAAAAAAATTTTAAAATTTTTCTCCCAACTTCCAATTTTTTCGCCCCACAATTTGAACCCCAGCTCTCACTTTTTCAGAGGTCCAGAGACCTGGAGAACGCTCTGATGCATATAAGTTGTCTCTCGCTGCCTGGCAGCAGTCCCCTATGGATTCAAACATGACTCCTGTTCCTCTGCCTCCCTAATTTATACTGATGTCTTCCCTTTCCCTACTGTGTTCCCCTCTAGCTCTCTGTGCTGCTATCATGGCAACACTATTATACTGCTTACTACCAGCTGAGGAGCTTTGGAACTCTCTACACAACTTCGCCACTCTCTACACTTCCAGTATGGGATCAACAAAAATGACATTGAATAAGGGGGACACAGGCACAAATTACAGCACACAAGAGGATTTTTAAAACCCCTTTAAAACCACCCAAAAAAAAAAAAATTTTATCTTCATTTTTTTTCCAAAAGTAATGTTTTTTTTTTTCCACCTCATAAAAAAATTTAAGCTTTTTTTTTGTGGGACGGGATTTAATTCAAAAGGGTGTTTTCATCATACCAAAATATAATGGAAAATTTCCCCCCAAAAAAATTCTAAGGGGGCAAAATGTGAAAAAAACTACTTTCGCCCTTTTGGGGTGTTTTGCTTTTTTAAATCTTTCAACTTTGTTAAGTATGGTTATCTGTATTCTACAGGGGGAAAACATCCGCCAATCCAAAATGGGGCTGTTTTTTGTTATTTTTTGCATCATAAAAAATTTCCAAACTTTTCTTTTTTTTTAAAATTTGCACGGTTTAAAAGTAGCAAGAACTTTGAACCTTAAGTTATGTAAAAACTGCCCTACTTACATTTTTTGGCTTTGCAGAATTATTAATTTATATTTCAGTTATTTTACAATCATGCGTGGCTTATTTGCAATTGAATTAAACTGGAGGCAAATTTAGAAAACTAATTTGTATTGAATATTTTTGTGTTTGATTGTTAGTTCAATAATAAGAAGCAGGAGTCGCAGGTTGATGTATCTATAAAAGAAAATAAGATTTTTTTCCCTGCCAATTTCTTCTAACCAAGGGCCTTTTTTCTTTCATTTTTGAAAAACAAAGAAAAAAATGGTCCATAAATCTATGTAAGTTTTCTGGGGAAAAAATTTTAGAAAAAACTTAATATCTAATGGATGTCTGATACTGCTTTGAAAACCCTTTGGAATTATTTTACTTTTCATTTCCTTCAAGTCTTTTTGAGTTGAAATGAATTGGAGAGGATCTGAAAACAAAATGGAACAAAAGGAAAACCAAATATTTAAATTTGGTTTTGGTCTTTGGCCCCGGCCGTTTGGGACGTAAGCCGTGGTTTCTGGGCGTGGGCTAATTTGTGTTATAGTGTGAACTCGTTTTCCTCCCCCGAATCTTGAATTTTTTCCTGGCCGATTTCCCGGGTAGGAATTTCCGCCCCTCCACGGGTTAACCTGGCTCCTTCTCCCGGGTGTTTTACAGCTCTTCTTTTCGGGTTCCCTTTTTCCTTTTCCCCCTAATTTCCTTTTTCCTTATTTTTCCCCCGGAAGGTATTTAAGGGCTCTTCGTCCTCCCCCCTTGCCGGTTTTTTTAAATGGTCTGTTTTTTTGCCCATAACCGCCCTCTTTTATTTTTTGTGCCCCCCTGGTTAACCTTTAATTTTCTTGTTTCATTTTTATTCTTCGGCCTTTTTTGACTTTGTAACCCCATTTTCCCGGTTTTTTTTCCGACCTTTACTTGCTTGACCTTCCCATTGTGTTTGTATTGTTTGTCGGGGCCTTTTTGTTTTCCCTTGGGTATTCAGGAATAGTTTCTCAGTCTTTTGGGTTTGGGGGCCCAAACTATTAAGGAGTCGGGCATTTCCCAAAAAAGGGAGGGGCAGGGGGGGGACCAAAGTTTTAGGGGCCCACACTGTCCCGTGGGCTGTTTTGGCGCCCCCGACTGGTCCCTTTTCTTTTAAAAAAAAAAATTTCTTTAAAAAAGCCCCGATCCCTTTTTAAAAAAAAAAGGCTATAAAACCCCCAAAGGTCCTTTTTACAAAATTTTCATGTTTTAAAAAAAAACAAAAACAATAGTGGACAAATCCCATATTTTTTATTTTTCAATAATAATATTTTTAAAGGGAAAAAAGGGAAAAGGGGGAAAAATTTTTTTTCTCCTTGGGCTCATAGGTTTCATCTCCTATATTACAAGTAATATCTCCCTTTATTTATGAGGGAAAAAGGTTTTTCCCTTTAAATTTTTATTTTGGAAATTTCCCTGTTCAATTTTTTTATTCCCAATATTAAAGGGGTGTTTCGGGATCTAAGAAAGCTTATTAGTCCATTGGGCCATGATTTAAAAAATTGAAGATAAATCTCCAAAACCCCTCCCAGAGCTCCCTTTTTGATTTGGCCATCCAGTTCACTCAGGAAATAAGCAGGAATGTTTTATTGTTATGTTTCAGTGCAGCCCGTCACAGGCCAAAATCACCTGGGATGTGGGTTGGGCTTTTTTTCCCGTTATTGGCTGCCTTGTCCGGTGAAAGATATCTGTTCACTGCTTCAGGGGTGGTGAAAAGGATTGGGGAAAACCCGGACTGAACGGGAGCGGCCGGGAGGTAAATAGGGCCTTTTCTTCAAATTTTTTTTTTTCACGCCCGACAAAACCAGTGGCAATTTTTAACTCCTGGAACACCCCTTTAAGCACCTATTTAGTATTTAATTTTCCCTTTAAACCGGAAAATTTTCACTTTTTATTCAGAAAAAAAATTTATGGGTTTATTCAGTCCCCTGAATAATTAAAACCCGTTAAATTTTCTATATTTTCATAAATTTTGTAAGGTTTTAAAGAAGACATGTCCCCTCAAAA